>JACEGR010002033.1:0-142948 GCA_014170235.1 Listronotus bonariensis
AAGGGTTAAGAAACATTTTTAAAATTTTAATTAAGACCCAATAACTGTCTATTAAACCATTTATTTATCCCATCACATTTAGAAAATATCTCAAGGTAGTTTTGACATCACAACTAATCGATATATTTCTGTAAGAAATTGTAAATCATACTTCAATAAAAGTTAAAAAACATTTCTTTGTTCCCTTAAAAATAAAAGAAAAAACAAACCTATCAGTTACTATAATAATTGGTGTTCATTAGTGCCAATTTAAGGTTTTTATGTACCACATCAAATCTCTAATTCACTAAATTAATCCCTTCCCTACCTTAAGATAAACAACACGTGCTCCAAATAAGCCATGGACCCAACAGAACAAAAAAAACTAGTTTCTTATTACGTATCTTTTTTTGCCAGTGTGCCAGAACAATAGTTATTATCCACATCGAAACACTGACAAAAAGGGGTTTTAACTAGTGTTAGGATATGCGGAACGCTTTTAAAATAAACTGCTTATTATGCAGAACGTTTTTTCTCATAGTTTTGCGGTCTGGGGTGGTTTTATTTATCGTTTTTTTGGTCTTATTAAAGGGAATTCGGTATGGTAATTGGTAGGGTTGTGAATTAATTTCCCGTAATAAGTTTACATTAAAAACGAAGCGCATGTTGTGTTGAATTTTATTGTCTCAAAAACAATGTGTAATCACCTGAAGAGTTTACGAAATTTTGAACGTTCTTTACCAATACACTGTATAAATGTTATAAGTAAAGTATAGAGGTTGTTTATTATCATGGGACTTACAGAGAGATGAATGTTTAAAGGGACAGAATAAATCTCTTTAGATTCAGCATATTTGACATAAGACATTTTTGAGATACAGAAATGTACAGGGTGCTTTTTTTCTGGAAATATAGGGCTTAAGCTAACTATACGAGATACAAAAACTAAAATTTCTGTTTGATTTCTTTTAGTTTATTGGCTGGATCTTTATATTGCATTTTTTTTTTTTTTAACTTTACCCAAAGCCACTGGTAAATTTGCAATTATTATAGATGTTTGAAATTTTGAGATATTTGCAGTTTTTAGGACATTTCGAATCTAAGCATAAAATAATATATTTTTTTGTTATAATTTTAACAATATATAACACGCAATATTTTGCTCTGTACTCTTTGTAAAGTTAAAGTAACAAAAAAAAGTTATTAATTGAATTATTATTCCTTTATTTTCTAAAGTGTATGTGTCGCCGGCAAAGCGGTTATTTTAGACAAATGGCTTCTGCCTGGAAAAATGAGTGTATTTTCAATTTTAAATGCTATTTGCCTCGTAACTTAACATTTTATTCTATTTGTCTAAGCAATTTTTAGGCAAATGAAAATAAAAATTGCATAACCAGACGGCCATGCAAAACTGTCACATTGGGAGTCATGGTTAGTTCTGGTTAGTTAAATCTTTTTTAAATAATTTCTTAATAAAGCACATTAAAAAAGATTTAACTAACAAAAACTAACCATGACCGCCCCAATGTGACAGTTTTACATTACTACGTCTATAGCGCTTTAAACCAATCAAATTACATGTGCTTTGGCTTTTTACTGTACGCCTAACATGTTATTAAATATGTATATTACAGTCATTTGCCTACCAATTAACAGGGCAAAATGCATTTACCTAGGCAAATGGCTTTTAAATCAAAATTATTTTCATGAAGTCATTTGCCCAGGCAGAAGGCATTTGCCTGAGACATATGCATTTAAAAACACAGTTTACATAAATGCTAAAACATTTATTAACCAATACAATAATAACCACAAAATTAAAGAAACATTAATAATAGAAACTAAACAATTATCTTATAAACCTATGAAACAATTAGTGCAGGTGCTTAATCATAAAATGTGCTCAAATGTCTTCCAATTCTGTTGGATGGATTTTTGGATTGGAGTTTGGAACTAAACTAGTGGCGCTACAGGTGTGTGATTATTTATTACTATATAAAATAAATTGTTCAGTTCGATAAGAAGAGTAGTAAATGTTCACATCTATAGCGTCATCTGAATGGGGAAAATTAAAGTAATGAAATAAGAATATGGGATAATTCTTAACTTGCAATTACAAATGTGTATTTATTTTCTGTAGGTGTTATTGTTTTAATATTCTTGTTAACTGGATTTTTAATATACCTAAGTGTCCACAGGTGGGGTTTACAAGAGGACAAATAGATCATAGTTCGGCATATCCCAACACTTATTAAACCTCTAAGTGCCGATGTGGATAATAACTATTGGTCTGACACATCGCAAAAAAAAGTAATACAAACTAGTTTTTCTTTGTTGTGTTGGGTCCGTGGTTAATTTTGATCACACACGTTTAATTTTAAGGGAGGAAAAGTTTATTCGGTGATTTAGAGATTCGATGTAGTACATTAAAAGTTAAATCGGCGCTAATCACTGCTTATAATAATTGTTTTGTTTTTTTTAAGAGGTAAAAAATAATAAAAAGAATTGTTTCATAACTTATTAAGGCCTGATTTACGATTTTCTTATACAGACTAAACCGTATCGATTAGTGGTTCCTTAAAAAGTAACTTGGGTTCACTTGTCTCTGGTCTATAAAAAATGTGATGTAAAAATAAAAAGTTAAATTCACATTAGTTAGTGATTATTAAAATTTTATAAATGTTGTTTCTAATGCGCTAAAAAACCTTTTCACAACTTCTTAAAATATGACTTGCAATTTTTTTATTTACACCGTAATATATTGATTTGTGGTGTGGGCAAGAGAACCTCGGGGTATTTGTTACTCGTTATTTTAAAAAGAATGGGGTAAATAAATTGACACAAATAAGCGATTAATTTAAAGCCGATACAAGTTGTTTTTAAAAAAGTTTAAAAAATGAGTTAAAGTAAGAGTTACGATGTTTTACATACACCTCTACAATTTTCAATATTACTCTGTCGGTAAACAATCAATGTAAATTATTACTTAAATGGCGGGGCGCACTCGACTAAGTATGTGCTTCAAATAAAGGTCAAATTGGTTTTTGCTTATAAGCAAACAATTCAGAAAACAAGCATTATAGCCCAATTAAATTATACTTTCACTTCGGAATCTAACCAGAATAAGCTGAATATCTGTACATATCTTTATTTTGGTACAAAAATACTTTTCTAAAAATCCCCCTATGTTATCGTGTAAGAAACTCGAAATATGATAGATCAAATGTCAAAAAATATTTTTTGCAAATATCTCGTTTCCTTTACGTTTAATTGCAATTATATATATTATAAAAGTTGTAAAACACAAAATTCTTTACAAATTTGATTCTAAGCATTTTTTTGTCATACCAACGGATCCGATAATAAAGGGCGCAGTGTGTACCTAAAGTACTTTAGTGTATGTACATGCCTTAGCACGCAATCAATCGTGATATTTCGCAAATACTTAAGTAAAAAGATGACATATTAGACTAAGAATGACGATTAAGTGCGTGCTAAGGTATGTACAACAGTAAAGTGCTTTACACTGCGCCCTCTATTATCGGATTCGTTAGTCTAAAAAAAATGCTTAGAATCAAATTTGTAAAGAATCTTGTGTTTTACAACTTTTATAATAAATGTAAATGCAATTAAGAGTAAGATATATTCGCAAAAACTGATTTTTTTGGCATTTGACCTGTCATATTCGAGTTCCTTACACGATATCATAGGGGATTTTTAGGAGAGTATTTTTGTACCAATATTAAGGTATGTACAGATATTCAGCCTATTCCGTGAGATTCCGAGATTGACCCTTTAATTTGACTAAAGATGACTGGGGTAGGAGGTTGTAACTCGAGGAAAACCAATGACATTTTGAAGAAAATATATATAGTATATAGGTTGAACCATTGTGTATTTTATATATATATATATATATATATATATATATATATCTATATATATATATATATATATATATATATATATATATATATATATATATATATATATATATATATATATATATATATATATATATATATATATATATATATATATATATATATATATATACTTATACAAGTGATTCACGGTCACGATGGTAGGTTAGACGTTTATGGAAAACGGAACGCCAGAAATTTTTCCTGAAAATTTGGCATCTTACATTTTTCTTACCTGTTCAATCGATCTAAAAATATTTTCAGCATTGCGACGTTTTGCCGCTTTTATCCAAATGTCCTAGAAACTTTATTTTTAAAAATGGAATTTAAAAACATTAAACTAATAAAAATATTTTGTAAATAATAATTATTATTGTTTTTAACTCGTTATTATTTTGTAGGAACATGCCAAAAGACTATCGTTAAAATAAATAAATAGATCTTTGAAAAAGCCTTCTATGTAAGGCGAAACGTCGAAAATGTAATGTAAATTATTGTTATTAATAAAAAAACCTCAATCCCAAGAAACAAAGTAAACAAAAGTAAATTATAAGAAATGGTTTAAGAAAGAAAAATTAGAGCATATATATATATATATATATATATATATATATATATATATATTATATTATATTAGTGTAAATTTTTATACACATAACTCCTTTTTTAATGATTTTTGCACAATACGTTGTTAATTTTAAAGAATTAGCAACCATTAATAATTTATTAATGAATTCCGTTAATTGAATGTCGTAATGATTTGCAACGTATACGTAACATAATAGCATACAATACAGGAACCTTTTATTCATACAGTGGTCGTGTGGTCAGCAAATCCCATTAACTTAGCAAGATACTCTCTCTCACCCCCTCCCCCAAAACCACTTATATCTTCCACATTTCCACCAAAACAATATAATAAAGACACATAAAACACCGCGGAGAGAAAACAAAGAGATTTAATAAGGCTATAACTCAAATCCTTCATTACATTATCTGAGCCCAAAAAACACGGCTACGGTATTGCTAAAAAAGCGAGGGTGACCAATCCGTTCCCCCTACCTCTCCCTGCAAGGCCATTAAGGTCGCTAAGCAAAACATTGGCGGAGCGCGTAGCAGTTACCGAACGCATTCTAAAACATTTGACAGTTCGACCTACTTGCGAATGAATGGCCATTTACGTGATCTGTCATATCTTCGGGATTAATGCAAACAAATTCGCAAATTTTACAAGAATACAGTAAACAACCAACTAAATCTTCTGATTCCATGTCTTTTTTGAAAAATGACAATATTTGAAATTTCTCGTTTTCAACCTATAAATGTACCTGATTTTGCGTTTTCTATTTTGACATAAAAATTTTTAGATCTGTCCGCTCGGCGATTTGACTTGAGGCGATCCGAGCTAGCTCCGAGCATTCAGATCTTCAATTATAATTTTATACCTTGTCAAGATTTGTAAGACAGTTTCATAATAAGATTTTTATTAGAAGAACGGATAAAAATTTTATTATATGCTAAAAATGATATGATATCTCATTTCTAAACCCAAAAAGTAATAAAGGCATTTTTAAAATTCTTGACTTGGACAAATAAGCACCTGTGACCTGTGGCAGCCAGGTTTTTTCAGGTGGAACTTTCCTTATAGTATAATGTAGTTTTTATTTAATTGCATCAGAACCGCAGGAAATAAATCCTGCAAACCCTATATCACCGAATTTCTCGTGACAATATCTATCCATTGATATAAAAATAAATGGGATATTTCATTTAGAAAATACGTGACTGGTACTGTAACTCTTTGTTATTGTTTTAAATGTTTTCTGATTAGAATATTAAATTCTATGAAAAAAAATACATGAAGTGGCTATAGTTGTTTTTTAAAAAGTTCAAAAATAAGGTCTTGTTTAATTTAAAATTGTGGCTACCAGTATCTAATTTAACCGTAAATTGTCACTTTGCATATAATAATTTTAGAAAAATCTTTAAAATTTTGTTAAATCGTTTAATTATATTTTAAAAACCTATTTACAGTTTTTCTCTACAATACACGAAAATAGGCCATAAACACGTTTAAGAAAAAACTAATTTTGGCGCAGCATATTTATGGCGCTGACTGATGGTCTTTCCCCCATTAAAAGTCCAGCTGACGGTTTTTTTATTATTTTGACAATATAAATAATCAACTGTATAAATTTCATGATGTATAAAATGAGTTTGTAATTAAATTTTTTTGATATCTTTATATACGTGACTGACGTATGATCCACCATCTTCAATACAGCTGACTATTATTTTTTAGTTTAAAATCTCTAAAGAACTGTCTCAAAAATTTTGACACGGTATAAAATTACTTTTTGTAATTTTTTTCCGACTTTGAGATGCTGCTCATCGATAAATCCACCGCTACTTGGGCAGCTGACGCTCACCACTGTTAAATATAAGAAAACAACTGTAACTCATAAAATTTTCAGCCTGTATAAAATGACTTTTTAAATCTAGCGCTACCTCCCCTACCATTTGGTTTATGTTTTGGTCTCCCGTGGTTTGTTCTGTTTAGCTTAATGAATTAAACACAATAAATTATTATTACAGGTTTTGTCAAATACAACTAAGTATATTTACTAGACTCGTGACCAAAAAAATTGACTTTTTTTTGAAAATATATTGAAAAATATTGTTTATGGCGACAAAGAGATAATATCGTGAAGATTTAAGCTCTTAATAATAATATTTATGAGGTCCCTTTCTCTTTAATTTTGGATTTCTTTTATTTTGTAATTTCATTTTTGCATTACAACTCCCTAACTATCGAGGTAAAATATATATATATATATATATATATATATATATATATATATATATATATATATATATATATATATATATATATATATATATATATATATATATATATATGCACATATATCTTTGAAGAATTAAATTACCTACAAAAATTATCGAAAATTCTTACCATACGAACCGTTTTCGAATAGTCATGCTTTAAATATTGATATATTTTTAGATTTACCTTATTGATTTTAAAAATGTGTAACTAACAAAAAATAAATATGTGAAAAGAACAACATAGAATTTCGTAAAAGAAAATTTACTGCTCTACAGAAAAGGTTTTTCAATGTTTTTAAATAAAATCGTTTCTTTAAAAGTTATTCACAATTTAACTTAAAGAAAAAAATTAAAGTACTGTTTTCTTCATTGTTGAACCAAGTTTTTAACTTATTGGAACAAATTATTATAATATATCATTAAAAATCGTAATTTTATCAATATTATCGCTCAAAATATCTAAATTTCATAATATACGTATCCAAAACTATTCTCGGTTAATAGCTATTTGTTATACAAAAACGTAGATTTAATTACTCTAAGACAGTAATTCACCGGTCATTTCAATAAAATTAGTGTGCCGAAAAAACATTTTTTATTTTAAGTTTCTTTTTGTATCTACATAGTACAGGGGCAAAGTTCTTTCGTGTATACATTGATTTGTGTCACTCTGTATATCCCTTCAGTTAATCTTTAAAATCACTATTCTGTATTTAATACACTTTTAAAATATCCGTTATGTGGATCATCTTCATGACTTATAATCACGTTTCAATTTAAAAATCATTCTGCTCTTTTAAATGGACCAACACGACCAACTTATCAGTCTATCCGAGTTTATTTTTAAAAACAAGTTAAATGTTTCAGCATATGTTTTATTTTGTATTTTTTGTATATTTCTTAATATTTTTTTGGGCAATTATTAACCTACGCCTATGAATCCTATTTATCCCCCCTTTCCCTTCCTGTGTCGCTAAAGATTATTATAAGGAAACTGGCTCCCGCGTCTAATGGGTTTTCTCTACGGGACCACACATGTGTGTGTGTATTTTTTGTCTTTGTTTAACTAGTGGAAATCGTTATAATATGTTTCAGCTACTTTTTCTGCCATTTTTACCGATGATATTAAAAAACAAGTTTTGATATTCCTATTTGATTTTGAAGGTTACAAGTTCAATGCCTGGGGAAAGGGGCCTTTATATTTTATGAAGGTTTAATTAATCATACTTTTTAAAATTGTGATTTGTGGGTGGTGATTATAACACAGCATAGCAAATTTCAGGGGTATCTCAAGAGACACCTGAACATTTTTTGTAGAATTTTAATATTATATTTCTATTGGGTAAATAAAAAAATACAGCTTCTTTGTCTCTATTTTTTTGTACGTTTCTTAGTTTTCGTAAAAAGAAATAAATCTTCTTAATTGCAGATCTTCGAACTATACAACATACGAGATATTTTTTGTTGCTGTTTTCTACAGCGTGTGTTCAGACGTTGTTACCAAATAGAAAAATTTTAAATTATTACCTCTACAAAAAATACGCATCTCCCTAAAAGGTCCTGCTTGATAAAAAAACATATTTCCACAAAATATTCGTATATTGAATAAACAGGTAATTTAAACAAATGTGACCATAAACAATTACTATGAAGTATTTTTATTTTTTTATTTAAAACACCGCTTAATATTAAAACAAAATAATTAGGATATAAAAAAACTTAACAGCGGTGTGCAAAATAAATAAAAATGTTTCCGTCAATATGTTTTAAATATCAAAACTTGACAGCTCTTATTTCGTAACTATCAATTAAAGAGTAGATATTAAAGAAAAACCATAGAACTTTTTCTGGTCATAATGATAAATCACAGAGTGCGTCAAAAAGCTGTTGTGCTTTATTTAAATATGCGGGATCTACTTGGCAGGGACGAAAACGCATTAAATTTTCAGAAAATTTAAAAACAAATTGAAATAGTATATTACATTACAAGGGTGGAAACTGACTTATTTCACACGAGTGTAAGAAAGTGATTTTCACACAAGTAATGTACACTATTTTTCCTACGATCACAAGTTATTCTCAAAAATAATAAAAGTTGTTTGTCTTCACAGAAAAAATAAGAAAACAATTGAGAACTTTGCATCACTAGGGTGATATACACTTTTCCTTACTGCGATATATTATACTGTTTAACAATATTTTATATCAAATCGCTACCTCGTAGCTTTACCATTTTAGAATTAAAAAAGGTCCTCATTTAAAAAATATTGCATGGGTTTATCAATATAAATCCCATTAACTGGCTGATAACTCCAAATTTATTTTAAATAACAATGACAGCGATGACAGCTTCATATTATGCTTTGCAATATTAGTGTTGTAAAGTACTTTGCAACACTAGTGTGATAAAACGCATTTTCTATGCATGAAAACAGTGTGCTATTTACTATTTTCACATGTGGTCGTAGGAAAACTTAATTTCCGCATAAAAAGTTTTCGAGCAGATAAACAATCAAAAATATTAAGATTTTTGCCTAAAAATAACGTTTGCTTTACCTGGAAACCAGACACTTTTGAAGCCACCCTGTACATTCAATATCCAACATTTAAATATTGTGAAAATTTGTTTTCTTACCAAGCAGGACTTTATTATCAGAAGACATTTTCTTTCGTACAGGTAATAAAAAAAACCCATTTGTTGTATGTTTTTTAGAAATAAATTAAACAGTTTACATATTTCAAAGTTCTTTAAAAGTTTAAAACCCTGTCTTTAGAACCCAGAATATTGGAATTTTTTTCCATATTTCTAAAGCAATAGCATTAAAAAAAAATGTTTATATAATAAACATCAGGAAATCCATTTTTTTAAGATAAAGAATGTTAAACTTGTTTAAAAACTTCGTCTTTTAAGTAGTATCTAAAATATTTCCTATTTGAGTTTGATATTTTTTAAAGCAAATGAAAGTGCAACTTTTTTGTCTCTTTGCCAAATTATATACTCTCAAGTTACACAAGAGACGTAAAGCATATTCTTTTAAAAATTCCACACCACTGTTTTTTGACCAATCAAATGTGTAGTTTTGCTGGCATTACCATGACAACACAAGTATTTATCGGACATGTCTTGTGTATAATGTCCTATACCCAAGTCTGACCTTTTTTGACATTTTTAATTTTTTATGCGAAAAATGATATTTGCAAGCCGTCAAATATCAGCCAATTTCTTCATTCGGAAGCATTTATTGTTTTACTTCAGTAAGCTTTGTTGTAAACAAAGGACTCAAATAACACGACCACTTGTGAAAATAGCAAATAGCACACTGATTTCATGCATAGAAAATGCGTTATATCACACTAGTGTTGCAAAGTACTTTACAGCACTAGTGTTGCAAAGTACTTTACAACACTGGTGTGATACATATAATGATGTCATTCTAAAAACTGCTATTGGTTTTGCAAGTGACATATTTATTGTAGTGACAGTAAAAAAAAACTTTTTATTTACCTTAAACGGTAGAACCCAAATTAGCGAAAATCATCTTATTTTATATTTATTAAAATTTACGAAAAAATAAAAACATAACCACAAAAAACAACTTTCACTGACTGGCACAGTGTTGTGCATTTACAATTTTATATTTATTATATTTTGTATTATAATGTATAGTTGGTTGCCTAAGCATGATTGTCATAAATTAATAAATCTAGTGACTCAGGCATTCGACTATTGGCGCGGTGATTAGCCGTGGTGGTACAGTTCTGTTAAGATGGCTAAATTGTACTTTTGTGTATTTTTGAATAGTTTACTTTTATGAAATATAGTTCTTAAAAAGTGCATTAATGGCTTTTTATTGTTAGCACAACAATAATACATATTTTTCTTAAAAATATGAGGAAAAACTGTTATTTTTACTTAGTTTTACATGTGATGTTCAGTTTCATTAACTCGTTTTACCAATTTTACCCCACCCAGCACCCCTTTTCACTCCCCGATCCCGTAAGTTTATTTACTGATATTTTTAAAAAACGGAATATTTTGGATATGCACCACTTACGTTTTATTTAGAAGAGTGTCTAAAATATGTAAGAATCGATAATTTTTAAAAAACCCTTATAATAACAGAAAACCGTATTAAACTATTAGCGTTATTACCTAACAAAACCATACAATTTTTATTAAGTGAGGGCCTTTTTAAATTCCAAAATGATAAAAGTTATATAATGCTTCTAGGTAGGTGATTTTCGATGTAAAAATATTGTCAAAACAGTATAATATAGCAGTGAGGAAAAGTATATATCACACTAGTGTTGCAAAGTAAATATCACCCTAGTGTTGCAAAGTTCTCAATTGTTTTTATTTTTTCTGAACAGACAAACTTTAATTTATTTATTTTTTGGTGAATAATTTGTGGTCGTAGGAAAAATAGTGTACAGTACTCGTGTAGAAAATGACTTTCTTACACTCGTGGGTTTGTCGCACTCGGCTAACGCCTCGTGCTACAATATTCCCACTCGTGTGAAATTAGTCATTTCCACGCTTATAATGTACTAATAGTTATCATAATTGCGTATAAAATCCGTTATTTGTGTCCTTTGTCTACAACAAAGCTCACTGAAGTGAAACAATAAATGCATCCGAATGAAGGAATTGGCAGATATTTTACGTCTTACAAACGTCATTTTTCGCATAAAAAATTAAAAATGTCAAAAAAGGTTAGACTTAGATGTAGGACATTATACACAAGATATGTCTAGAATTTCATGTCAAATTCAAAAATAAAATAATATACCAGGTGTTCCATTTAAAATACGAAAGTTGGTACTCGCCCACGAATAATGAAACACTCCTGTATATACAAAATTTAAATAAATTAAAGGTTTGTAACACCCCATTAACTTTTGTATTTAACTTTGGCTCCTTCTGCTATAGTTTCTAAGATAAGGTAGTGTCCCAAGATAAACGGCCCACCCTGTACAAAAATACATTTAATCACCACATAAAATAAACTGAAATAGAAATACTGCCTTTGTCTTATTTTCAGCATGAATATGTAGCGAATTTTCCTAAACAAAAAAGAGAACTAATTCAAACCGTTCTGGGTGAACAAAAAGAGAAAAATATTTATAATTCTCAAATGGGGAGCAGGGAAAACGAAAACGGAACGTGTTTCTAAGCTTAGAAAACTTTGGCCTACTATGTCGATAATTATGAAATGCATTACAAAAATCTCTCTTCGTATAATGAGCAGAATATTTTGACTTCTTTGCTCGCGAATCACCTAAGTACCAATAAAGGTATCAAGATATGGTTGTCGCACATTAGAGCCGTACGCGGGCATTCCCCTCCCAGGTGTAATCTTAAACGACTTGTTTTGTGGGACTGGCGGTTGTGTGGAGCATTAATTTTTTTTTAATAGATCAATATTCGTCTCTTTCTAACATGTGTTTCCACCACCAAAATCAAATTAATTTTCTTCTGGTGTTTTTTTTGGTCTTCAATTCTTTTGTTGGTCTTTCTATAATATCTTGTCACACATAGGCTTGGCTTTTTTTAACATCTTTACCATTTTGCTGCTGACATTTCATTAGCAGGTAAACAAAAATGCTGATTTTACGATATAGGGCAAGTTTGTTATTTTAAATGGAACGCCCTGTAGTTTTTATAATTTCTAAAAATTAATATTTTCTGTTTAAAAGAATGTAATTAGCAATGGTTATTTTTGAAAATGCCGGATCCGAAAAAATTAACTGTATTAAGATTAAGAATGTAATTTAACATACCGGGTAATGAGTTTTAAAAATATATTAGCATCTAACTAGCAAACGGGTTAATCGAAAAATATAAAGCTTTTACTATGGACGTAGATTTGCATGCCATTTAATAAACTTCAATAGAATGTTTCTCTAAAATAATTAGGGGAGCCAATAATTGACCCCATTAAAAATTACATGAGATTTCCTATGTCTCGCCCGGCGATGCATCACCCGGTATAATGTATGGGCCATTAGCAATATTTTCTAACGTTGTTGAGAAAGTCTTATTATTTTGTGAATAACAGCTAACTTTGTTGCCAAATTTTTATTTGTAACGTTTGTATGTACCCAGTGTTCATTGATTAAATATTTATCTGTTCGATTAGAATGTATTGATATACGTTGTGACCATATATTACATATGTGATGTAAGCGTCAGTACATATACTGTTTCTATTACCTGACAAGACGAAGAAGCTTTACATTCTTGTTATGATTTTGTAAATGCGCTTCGAATTATTTGAAAATACAAACCCTTAAGCGCTTAACACGTTCACAAATAAGTGTCAATCTCGTGTAACAATAAATTTTCGAAAATTCCGAGAGGTTACTATTTATTTGCACCACTGATGAAATCTATATAGTAACGATTTGGCGCTTCCTT
This sequence comes from Listronotus bonariensis, assembly GCA_014170235.1. Taxonomy (NCBI): domain Eukaryota; kingdom Metazoa; phylum Arthropoda; class Insecta; order Coleoptera; family Curculionidae; genus Listronotus; species Listronotus bonariensis. The sequence continues at coordinate 13,168 of JACEGR010002033.1, forward strand.
CGCTTATCACTTCTAATTAACGCCAGTCACCACCTAACCATGGCGGGTGAGTTTCGTCAGTGGCAGAAGGATATTTAGAAGATTGCACTAAATGGATTACTTCGTCAGTATTGAAGGATCTTAAAAAAATAGGTAAATTATAAGTCGAAATTTTAAATAATCCTAACTTTCAACAATTTGATAAACTAAACACATATTTTTAAAAATTTGCAACAAGACGTAAATAACTATAGCTTATATTGAATTTTCTTAAAGAAGAAAGATTGAATTGTAGAAATATTAAAAAATATACATAATGTTTTAATTGCCCTATATTTAAAACTTGGCTATTTTAATTTTGTGCCAATGACATTTTACAACAAAATGGTGTAGTTTTGAAAAATCCACAAACGCAATAGTTCATGGGGTATTTCATTTACAAAATTAAAGTTGTATATCGTTACACCCTACATAATTAAATTGGGTGTCAAACTGGATGTGTTTTGTGGATTTTTTCCCAAAAATAATAATCTGAATTGTAATCGTGCAAGACTTTATGGACAAAGTGTATAAATAATTGATTATCTAACTACTATTGATTTCTATATTATTACCTTCTTTAAAAACTCATTTTCTTAGCATCTTGAAAGTTTTTTTAAAACCAAGGATCACAACATGTCACCAGTCAACTGCACACATACTCTTTACCCTCTACAGATGAATTTTTTTGAAAAAGTTGTTCTTCCAGTGCTTCTGTTTAATTTCCAAGGAGATGGAAATCGCAGGGTGATAGGTCAGAACTATGGGGAGGACGTTTAAGTTAATTCCATTTTACTGCCTCCAATTTTCCATGTTAGAGTGAAAGAAGAAAGTCTCAAATCAGGTAGTCACGTTTATTTAAACTTTACATGGATTATTCCTTGTTATGAGTAATGACAAATTTTTTGACTAATAAACTTTATACCCAGTTCCTTTTAACATAGTAGGCTTATTTCTTAAAGAAACCGGGAGCAAAACGGGAGTAAGAAAATGAAGGAATATGAATCTCTGGGGAGTAAAAAGGACCGTATTCCTAATTGCCGATGGTGTAACAGAGATAGCAATATTCGCCGCCGGACAAGTCTTGCATATATGATGATATAGACAAAGGACAAGGATGGCGTACTCCAAATTGGTGTCTTTGTTTAGTTGGAGCGAGATTGTGCAAAAATGCGTAGTTATAATAATTTTACTTTTGTGGAGTTCTTAAAAAATAAACTGTGCAAAATTTATTTTTTAATATGACTAATCTGTAAACATATAGTTTATTCTACATAAGTTTACTAAATAATAATATTTATTATCGGCTAGTTTGATTTCATGTTTAACTAGTTTTTATTTGTATAAAATTACACAAAAAATATGCTTTAAATATCTTACTATTTAATGAGTTTCAACATGGGTGTAATATTAATCGTTTTCTGAAGAATCAAACATTTCGTGTAACATTGATCACAAATTGGTCACGATTGGTTAGTCGGTCTCAGTGACTTACTGACCAATCGTGCCAATTTGTACCAATTTTTGTAGCATAGAATGAGCTCTGAGTGTACATATTGAGGCGCTACATATATTAAAAAAACAGTGTAAAATCACCCTTGTTTATTCTCTTAAATCTCTGATCGATCACTGTGTCCGACTGGCCAACCGTGACCAATTTATATAGCTTTGAATAAGCAGTGATAAGCTTAGGGTGCTAAATATGTTTTATTTCAAAACCAGTTTTAACCAATCATTGTGACCTACTGACCAATCGTGATCAATTTCTGACCAATTTATATACCATTGAATGAGCTCTAAATATTGATATTTAAGTGTTACTTTTTTAAAAACAAACCATCCATGTATTTTCTCTTCAACCTCTCGCCAATCACTGAGGTCGACTAACCAATCGTGACCAATTCGTGACCAATTCGCGACCAATTTATATAGCAATAAATATGCACTGAATGTTGATATTGAGTTGCTACCTATATTTATGTAACAAATAAAAATTTTAAAACAACTTTTCCAGAGTTCATTTTACTGCTGACCAATTACTACAACTCATTGACCAATCATGGTAAATTTGTGACTAATTGATATTGCGTCAGATAAGCTTTTTAACTTCAGTATTAAGGTGCTAAATATATTTTTGTAGCAAAGAGTGACTTTGAAATTTTAAATTCTTTATATTTATGCCAGTATCTTTGACCAAATAATAAATAACTATGACAAATTCTCCAATTGAAACTAGCTTTTAAAATTTGTTTTTTGAATCTCAAATTTTTAATTTTAAGCAGCTCACAAAATTTCCTCGTCCTTGAATCTATTTATTTAATACAGAAGAAGTTCTGTATTAACTAGGGAATTCAATCCCGCACCAAAACTTTAATCCCGCAACCCTGTGGGATAATAATTATCGATCCCGCGGGACCGCAAGAATGCGGGATATATAATAACTTTTGTAATAAACCTATAAAACATGCTAATTGCTAAGAAAGAATCATAAACAAACTATTGTAGTTGCAAAAAGTTTTTATTTCATATACAAAAATATAAAATACATTAGTTAGTGGTTCACTTAAACTTAGTTTAGTTAGTTTAGTTGTGGTAAATTTAGTTTAAAGGTCAATTGTCAACTTTACCCAGTCGCATTAATTTTGGAAGTATTTTCGGAGAAAAGATAACATATCCAAGGTAACATCTTTTAAGTTTGATCTTGGTTTATTGCAAATATATCCTGCAGCCTTTGATTCTAAAACCCAGGCAGTACGAAGACAACGATTCAATTCCTCTTCTAAATTAAGTGCCGATGATTCTCGTCTTGTTGTTACATTAGATAAAGGTATATTATCTTTTTATCCTCCTCAACGACCTCAACATAAGTTATCTGGGCTTCCGTTTGGCCTTCTAAAGACTCTCTATTTACAGCCTCTCAATCAAACTTTTTATTTCTGTTCTTAGTCTTGATTTGCTTTAAAGTAAAAATGTATCTTCTTGATCTAGACTGTTGGTAGTACGGAATTTTAATATTGAATCCCGCAGATCCCGCACGAAAATCCCAGCAATGTTGATCCCGCAGAAGCTTAGAGGGATCCCGCATTTGCGGGATCCTGTGTTTGCGGGATTGAATTCCCTAATATAAAATAAATACATTCAAGGACGAGAAAAAAGGGCTTAATCTTGCTGAGCAATTAATTTATCATAATGACCAATGTTGATCATTTTGTGACCAATTGCATCTCTTTTAATTGAGTCATATGTATGATTACTTTGAGGCGCTAAAAAATTTCGATGAACTTGATATTTTAACCACGCTGTAAAAGTTGGTGCATAGATGACCAATTTGTCATACTTGTGACTATTTCATGACCAATTTGGAGCTGTTTTTCAAACCTCACATTTAATATTTTGGGCCGCTAAAAGATGGGAGTACTGCGCTGGTCGTAGAAATAGTATACTAAAAGTGTGTGCTAATTGTATTCTATATACAGTGTGTCCAAGATAAGGATCCTAAGCATGGAAATCTCAGTACCTATTGGAGATACAGCTAAGCTTAAATTAGAAAAAGTTGTGTTTTTAAAAGCTTATTTACATGCCGTTTAAAAACTTTAAAAAATTTCATGGCCTGCTGAGATATTTGGCAAAAACCAAAATTTGACTATATCGATTTTATTTTTTTCTGACTTTATTTGAAGAGATATAAAAAACTAATAACACTTTTTCATTGGCACTTTTCAGCTACTACATGATGGTGTTTTTAGATTTTATACCCGACGTTTCGTTTTCAAGAAACCATCATCAACTTTATTTTTTCATATGGCTCGAAAAAAGTACCCTCTGTATCTGATCCCATTTTTTATTACAAATTCAACGATGTATCACATGTCATATTTTAATTTTTAGTTAAAAGAAAATTGCATTTTTTCTATTTTTTTAAAGTTATTTTTAAGTAGGCCTTGCAAACAAATGCTTGACGTTAATACCTGTTACCGTATCTGTAACATAATTTAATATCATTATAAAATAGTATTTGTCGTTATTACCCTGTTTGTCGAGTTGTTGTTTTTAGAGCAATTGTTCTTATTGTTACTGTTGTCTCTATTATTGTTTATTGGTGAATAGCTAATATCTTATTGTATTATTACGGTCGAATATGCAGGATGGCCATTATACCCATGAAGATAAGTTTGACATGCTAACATGCTACATTTTGTGCTGCAAAAATAAATGAAGGTATCAGTTCTGCAGTTAATGAACAATGGGTAAATACATGGACCATTAGACCCTAAAATTCCACACCACATATTAAACCCAAAACGTTTTTGATGTTTCTGATATTTTCTTAACACGCGGATTTTGTTGAGCCTATTAATGCGTATTGCGTATAAAGACAACACTAACAATAAGAACAATTGCTCTAAAAACAACAACTTGACAAACAGGGTAATAATGACAAATACTATTTTATAATGATAATTAAATATGTTGCAGATACGGTAACAAGTATTAACGTCCAAGCATTTGTTTGCAAGGCCACCTTAAAAATAACTTTAAAAAAATAGAAAAATTCAATTTTTCTTTTAACTAAAAATTAAAACATAACATGTGATACATTGTTGAATTTGTAATAAAAAATGGGATCAGATACAGGGTGTATTTTTTTCGAGCCATATAAAAAAATAAAGTTGATGATGGTTTCTTGAAAACGAAACGTCGAGTATAAAATCTAAAAATACCATCATGTAGTAGCTAAAAAGTGCCAATGAAAAAGTGATATTAGTTTTTTTATATCTCTTCAAATAAAGCCAAAGCCAAAATAAAATCGAAATAGTCAAATTTTTGTTTTTCCCAAATATCTCAGCAGGTCATGAAAATTTTTCAAGTTTTTAAACGGCATGTAAATAAGCTTTAAAAAACACAACTTTTTCCTGTTTTAACCTAAGCTGTATCTCCAATAGGTACTGAGATTCCCATGCTTAGGATCCTTATCTTGGACACACTGTAAATATAAAAAGTGCATTTTAAGTCATTTTTGTTCCTAATCGTAAGAAAAATAATTTTCCTTTCTTTATATTAACGAAAAGGAAATGAAAGAGCAAGAGAAAGAGAGAAAGAAATGGCAATTTCATCGTTTTCCGCGCGAACTTCGGCACAGTCAAGAAAGAAGATAATTCAGAATGCCTTAATGTATCGTCGAGCATCCACGAAAGGGGCAGAGGGGAGGCGGGGGGCCCAAATACACACTCCGGGCTAAATGGGCCCATTTGGAACCCAATCGATACGATACGTCATTGGCCCGGCTTTGATTCAAATCCTATTGGAGATATTTCCTTTTATATGGATTTAGGATAATGGATATTTCGCCGCGGAGTCCGCTGCTCCGAGGATATAACTTTAATTGTGAGTGGAAAACTTGGAAAAGTTTTCGGAATATTTCCGGGATTATTATGTGCTATTTTGAGCAGTTTTCTTGATTTAAGACATTCGTAAATAATGGCTATATCCATCAAGATACTGTGGAAAAATTCGATAATAGTTAAGAAATTAAATGGTCTGCAATTATTACAACCTAAAAGAACCAAAAAGTCCATTTTTTTAATTTTTAGTATTTTCTTTAGAGTCATTTTACTACCATATTATTTTCTTCTTTTATTTTATGCTCACAGTGGTGCCATGCTCTTTGGCAAGTGTGTAAACTTTAACGAGGAACCTTTTAGTCCTTGAGCCAGGAATGAAATTCATTTAATGATAATAACACTTTTATGTTTTACCCATCTATTATTGATCTCTAATACCTTAGAAACGGAATATGTTATGGTAGCAATAATACCTGCTATCACACCTAGGGCATTATAAGCGGGCATTATGATAATGCCCGCTTATAATGTCCTAATGCGCTAATATGGAAATTTTATTGCTTATCCAATTTTATTTCTCTCACAATAAAGATCAAGTTTATACAAGAAATTATTTTTCTTTAAACAATACTAAAAATTAAACTTTATTTCCAAAATAAAAATTACAATTTTGAAATGTCCCGGAAAATGTAGCTGATCCCACTATAGAATGGTCGGTGTTTTTGTGATGGTAGCAGCGGTAGTAGCACTAACGCTATTTTGTATAGAAGTAAATTTTAATATTTGTTCTCCTTCCAAAACTTTAGACTTCTTCGGGACGTATCCTTTCGACTTAACTTTAAAAAAGATATGAGACGATGGTATTGCGAAATGTCTATATTTTCATAGACCATGAAGGTAGACCTTAGGGTGGAATACTTGGTACCGAGAGAGTTCGGACTGTATTTTTCCGACTAAAAATAATAAAGTTTGTTAAACATATGTATTAAAAATAAAATCAATAACTTACCAGTTCTTGAAAATATGCCATTAAAACGGTTTCGGTTATTTGAAGAATTGCGTTCGCATCTTTCCAAATACCAAATATGCCATACTCCCGATCATACTATTGCCTTGATTTAAGTGGCAAAAGATTTTCGGTCGCTTTTATGGCCTTTTCTCTTATATTTTGTGGAATTTCTTCCATTTTGAGCAAATCGTTAAATAAAAATGCCAACTGACTAACTGATAGAAACATCAAAGTCAACTAGTAACGCCCTTGATACATAAATAGCTATTAAAACCTTTTTAGGGGGATTTTTTTAATGAGTTTACCACGAATATTTATACTGCCATATATGAAAGCGGCGCTTTGGAGTGTCGGACTGAGCGAACGCGTCACTTTTTAAGTCGAACAAGTTTACTACAATGTTACATGCAATTTTTAAACATTATGCTAAAAGTCGTAACCAATACTCGAAACATGTATTTGAGTCTTCTTGTTTCATAACTGACCCTTGCCTTTTTGGCAAAATGTTTAAAAACTGCATGTAAAACTTTGTGGTAATTTGACATTGACATGCAGGAGTTAAAGCGCCAATTTCTATTTTTATTATGTCTGTGTTTTAGCCGTTTTTTATTCTCAAAATCTAAAAATGGCCCAATATACAGTGTGGTCCATTAGGTATGCAACAAAGGGAAAACTTTTTTTCAGAAAATTTTATTCCTTATAAAAGATGGTGCATGGTCCGAAACTGTATTTGCAGTAGTAAGTTTTATTAAAAGTTTTATGGTATACAGGATAGGTCAAAAGATTAAAAACAGTTTAAAAATAATGTACCCTTATTTTTAAAAATACAAAAAATGTTAAATAGAAAAGGTATTTAGAATTAAAAGTTATGCCGAAAACCCAAATCATGGCCTTCAATTTAAGTTTTTACTTAATTATTTTTTATTTTAATTTATCTGTTTTACACTTTCATAAAAATTTAAAACAAAAAATTTAACAATGTAAATAAGAAATTTTTATACGCATTTTATTATTTATAGTATATTTGCCTTAATAAAAGCATATTTATGTAATTTTAAGGCCCTATTAAATATCCTTGCGACAAACTTAAAGTTAGCGGTTAGATAAAAAAGTATAAATGCAGGTAAATTTTACAAATTCGCTTCGATTTAATTCAATTTGTTTAAAAGTCAGCTGGTTGGAACTTCTCTGAATAATAAAAATCTATATGTAATTCAAAATTTTCCAAAAATTTATAAAAATTTGAATAGGAGGCCATAACTTGGCATTTAGTCATAACTTTTGATTCTTAATAACTTTTATTTAACATTTTGTTGTATTTTTAAAAATAAGGATACTTTATTCCTAAGCGGTTTGCTTTATTTGACCTACTCTGTATATCATTTAACTTTTAATCAAACTAACTACTGCAAATATACTTTCGGACCATGCACCAACTTTTATGAATAATAAAATTTCCTGACAAGTTGCAAATAAAAATGTTTTTCATTTGTTGCATAATTAATGGACAACACTATATAGGGTGTTTCATTTAAAAATTAAGATTTACCATGTTAAATGTTGAGATTTTGGCCATGCTATAAAAAGTACCCTGTATGAGATCTAGTGAATTTTTTTCAGTGATTTTTTCTATTGTCCTTAGTGTTTCAAAACATCTTGCTAAGTATTAATAATTATTTTTTTACCTTATTTTTGGGAATCCTGTTTTTTACAAAAGTTTCAGTAATTTATAAATAGAGTAGCAACCATTTTACGAGTGCCAAAATAAAATGGAGTACTATAGGCAAATTTTTATGCTAACTCCGATTCTGTAAACAAAAATAGGGGTTACAGTAATTTAAAAACCGGCTTTTAGCTATAATTTTTTTGGGACACTTTGTATACATCAAAATATTTTAGGAACATGCACGCTTAAATACTTTCATATAAACCTTTTTGTCACATCTCGTTTAAAAACGGATATATTAGACTTTCTCGGACAATTGGGCTACCCTGTATGTATTATAACATTGTTTTTCATCGTCATATTAAATTTTATTAAATATAAAATTATGTTAAAAAATAAAATTAAAGTCCGTGTACTAGAGAAAATTTTTATTTTCATAACTATACCTCAAGCATTTTAAATTTCCAAGAAAAAAAACACTTCTACTCAAATGCCCTGTTTATTAACTGGAGACTTCAGTCCGGAGATAAGCAAACGGGCTTAAGCTGCATGCAAAATATATCTAAATTAAAATAACTCAAAATGCTATATTTCTAAAATACAGGGTCCGGCAAAATGTATTACCTATTTTGTTTCTTTAATATAAAAAAATGTATCGAGTATTCACTATGGCGATATTTTTATTTGGAAAAGTAGGCTTTGGAGAGTTTATTAAAATTGTTGACAGTTGTCAAAATGCCGCGTTGGTTAACAGAACATCGCATTTTTTGTGTCGAAAATTTATTGAATATAATTCCATTATAGCCGTTCAAAGGTGTTTTCGACGTCAATTTAATGACTGACAGTGTCCGCAGCGGAAGACCATTACAGTTTGATTCGTAAATGGAGGACAGGAGGATCCGTTTTAGACAAGAAGTCAAGTGGGCGGCCAAGATCTGCCTGCAATGCACTGAACGAAGACAGAGTTAGAAATGCAATTATCGCTAGTCCCAAAAATCTGTTGTTAAACATGCTACTGTTTTAAATTTATCTGAGCGAAGTACACGAAGAATGTTAAAAAAATGATTTTTCACCCATTCAAGATCGCAATTGTTCAAGAAATAAATCATCAGGATAAGATTAATAGACTTGAGTTCTGTCGCCTTCTTCGTACCAATTATCAAGGTATTGAAAACAATATGTTTATGAGCGATGAGGCCCACTTTTATTTAAACGGAGATGTAAATAAACAGAATTGTCGTTACTGGGCTCAAGAGAATCCACGCGAAATTCATCAGCGTCCATTACATTGTCCCAAAGTAACTGTATGGTGCGCCATCTCCTCGTCTAGGATAATCGGACCTTATTTTTTTGAGGAAAATGGTCAGACAGTAACAGTTACTGCCGCACGCTATGTTCAAATGTTGCAGATATTCTTCTTACCGCAAATTCAAATGAAATTGGACATTACTGGTTTCAACAGGATGGCGCAACAAGCCATACGGCAAGAATAAGCATGGATATTTTGCGACAATCCTTTCCAAACAGACTGATTTCTAAGAATGGTACCATTCCTTGGCCAGCAAGATCGCCTGACCTTTTAGCACCAGATTATTTTCTCTGGGGCTATTTAAAACATAAAGTGTTTGCCAATAAACCTAGAAATGTAAGGGAGCTAAAAACAAATATTGCCAATGAAATCCACGCTATTTCTAGGCAAGTTCTTCAAAATGTAATAAGAAAATTTATGAACCAGTTAGAAGAATGTATTGAAGAGGGTGGCGGTCATTTGCGGCACACCATATTCAAAGCATAATAAACTCCCATCTTTCTTGTTTAAGAATACATGTTCCTTTGTTTTGTTTTTAAAGTTAATAAATTTTTATAAGCAATTTAAAATGGGTTGTTCATTTTGCCGGACCCTGTACATTAGTTTTTCTTTCAATAGAAATAAAAATAAAAGCACAGCTTTTATTTAAATCAAATCTAAAATCCCGCTTTCAAAGGCCTAATTTTCTCACCCAAAACTGAAACAAAACCCTTTGATGTCCCAATTCGCCGATAATCGCTAATTTAATTTAATTTCGATCGCTTTTATCCACTAATTTTAATTAAAAAGCCAATTAAGTCAATAAGGGAATTCCGGAGAAAATTCCGATCCCTTTTGCCTTTTGGGGTCTTCTCCATAGCTGAATTGAGCTAAGCATATTTTATTTTAAAATTAAAAAAGTTTTTAATTTGAAACTGTTTGAAGAAACCATTTTATGTAAATTAGATATTTCTTTTTAGTGGATTAAGTAGTTAATAAAATTGTGACTGTAGCTTTGAAAAACTACTTTTTTAGCCTAAATATCTTAAATGTTATATTTATATATTTTAGGTTCAAAGTGTCATAACCTTTTTTTTTTCCTCGGTATATTACAATTTTGGTATGGAATTTTTATTTTTTCATATTTCTGGCACACAAAAGGGTATACTTAATAAATATCGCTAGGAGCAAATGCACAATTGCTACCACAAATTATTTGGGTAAAAATAAAACGATCTAATGTTATTTTCCTTAGACAAACGGTTGCTGGTTTGCAAGATACAGGGTGTCAGATTTTGGGAAAAACTAAACTTTTTGGCAAGCAAGTAGACAAAATATTTTAAGTTTAAATTTATAGTTTGAGAGTGATATTACTGCGATAAACCTATGAATTTTGGACCAGAGAAGCTGTGACTGTTTATTTTTCTTTGACTACTTGGTCCAAAATTGACCATTTTATGGAATTTATAGGACTTTAAATTATCTAATAAAAATAAGAGGTTAGAAATTTGCACATGCAATGTCATTTTTTATTTAGCATAATAAAATATACCGGGTGTCTTATTTAAAATGAAGTAGGGTGGGTAGTTTTCGGTTAAACTGAGATGAAAAACTGAATTCGTAAAAATATAAGAAATGGGGGTTGGGCATAAACACTGCCTAGGAACCCTTCATTAAGGGTAAATTTTCTCAAAAACTACAAACATAAATAATGAACTAAGATCTGTTAAAGAACAAATTTAAAACCCCTTTAAAATTAAGTACTATTTGACCCCTTTCCCATTTAATCTTTTTAAAGTTTCTGTTAATGGGGAAAGGGGATAATCAGGCTCAAGTAAATTTTAACACAAAAATAAGTCCTTCCAAAAATAAAAGTTAACGAATTAAAGGATTTTTTTTAGTAGTGTTTAAGTGTTAAATAGCGGAATTATACGGTGTTGCTCGGTTTATTGTATCGTATGTACTGTATCGATAGAAACATATTCCTTCTTCAAAATTATCAAATACTTTAATCTCGTGTGAATGAAATATATTTTTTTACTTAAGATACTCGCCGCACGTTGATTCATAGGCTTTTAGTCTTTGTGGACCGTGGATTATCAGTCACAAAAAGTAAAGAAAAAAGGTTCCTGTTCTTATTGCTTGTTGGCATCTTTTCATCGCACCCTAAAAAGCCTATTTGTTAGATTTATAAAAACTTTTTATTTGAGTTCGTTCATACAATATATTTAATAAAAAGTTACGTCTCATATTAAAGAGACAGTGAGTATGGAAAGATCTATTTTTATACTTGAAAATTGGGTTTTTAAATATTTTTATACAGGGTGTGCCAACTCTATTTATACCCCAAATAACTTCCCCTTTGTATAAGATACAAAAATAAACTTGAAATAGAACATGTTCATTTGGATATACGCTTTTTACTGGTAGTATCAGTTAATATACCAACAAGTAGGTTTTTTAAATAGAACACCCTGTATATTTTTAACAAATTTTTACTTTGTATTAAATTCTACATCAAAAATGTAAAAGACAGTATATGTCAATTATTGCTGGGTCTTAAAATATCACAGTATGCTGATATACTCATTAACAAATAAAAATGAAAAATTGTTATTTTAGTTTTAAATATTATTTTTAAATAATTCTACCATTTTGGCACGATGTACAATATTTTGCCTACGACCAACAAATATTTATATACGAAAAATCCCAAATTATTTTTTTATCAATAATTTGAACACAGACAAGATAATCTGACAAAAGCTAAGACGTAAATCAATGGCAATGAAATAAAATCCAAATAAAGAAATTACCTTTAATTGAATGTAAAAGCATGTAAGTATTATGTATTTTTATTTTAGTTTCCTTACAAAAGTGTATGCACTGTAATTACTTTAATTAAGTTTTTCAAATTGCGTAAAAACACCTTATCACTAAAACTAAACAAAACTTACGGTCCTAAATGGATTAAATTAAATTTCAACTCTAATTTAATGACAATTTTATTTTTATTTAACCAGATATTAGCCTTTTTCTAACAAGGTGTAATTGGTTAAGAAAAAAAATCGCCTGGCATTTTGTGGTTAGGTTAAAATTTTACAAATCGAGATCCCTACTTGGGCATTTGAAGCTATAGACACTTCCATTGTTTAATGGGTTGTCTATTATTATTAAAAGCATTTGCTATAAAATAGTGTCTATAAATAAAGTAATAAACCCTTAAACATAAAATTAAAATGAATATAATTTGAAGAAAAGATCATGTGTGTTAGCACTGGTAAGTCAGTAAGTTAAAAAAATCTGGTAAATATCTTTTTAACGGAAATTAAGCATCTGTCATATGTACTTTTCAACACTAGTGTTGAAAAGTAGATTTCAACACGCGTGTGATATTATTCGTTTTCTAAAGGATCAAGGAGTGCGTTTTATGTCATTTTCATATGTGGTCATGGGAAAAATAAATTGCTAATATACCTATCCATTATTAGTTTTTACGGAAGGTAATTAATTATATGTTTTTAAATTATTTGTCACTCTGACAGTGACAGAATTATTTAATAAATTTTAAACCAAATTATTATTTTTTTCTACAGTTTTAATCGTTACTGAGTATGTCAGCATACTGTTGATATCTCAAAAACCAGCAATAATTGACGTATAGTATGTTAAACATTTCTGACGTAGATTTAATAAAGAGTCAAAAATTCCTAAAATAAACATAGTGTTTCATTTACAAATCCTACCTGAAAATGAAAATTAGGTTTTTGAGACATCTTATTTATTAACTAGTACAGTCAATAAAAAGAGTGTATCAAAAAAACATTTTTTTATTTTAAGTTTATTTTTGTATCTTGTACAGGGTCAAAGTTATTTCATGCATAAATAGAGTTGGTACACCCTGTATAGACTAAAGTCTATATTCGGACTAAAAGCTCTTTTCACATTTTGGGCATTGCTAACGCGACTTAAATGTTAATTTTGTTAAAGGTACTTTTGGGAACTAACTAAACAGTCTCAAAACCAAAAAATCACGCCGTATACTTGAAACATATACATTAAGGAGGACTAAAAGTATAATTTAACTTCTGGACTAAAACTGTCCTTTGAAAAGACCATAAATAACCTGGATTACTTTGCCTAAAATAGTAAAACGAAAAACGGCGACTTGTCGGCGGTTTTCTTCTTATAATTGAGCAAAACCGCCGGCGGTCGTTTAACGAGTACTTAGATATTAATTCTTCTAACTTTGGTAAAAGCACTCTGTATTCCTAATACATTTACATTAAGGAGGACTAAAAGAAAAAATTATCTTCTGGACTAAAACGTCCTTTGAAAGGACCATAAATAACCTTGATTACTTTGCCTAAAATAGTGAAACGAAAAACTGCGACTTGTCGGCGGTTTTCTTCTTACAATTAAGCAAAACCGCCGGCGGTCGTTTAGCTAGTACCTACATATTAATTCTTTTAACTTTGGTAAAAGCACTTTTCTAAATCAATTTAACAGTCTTACAACTAAAAAAGGACTCTGTATACCTGATACATATACATTAAGGACGACTAAAAGTATAATTTATCTTCTGGACTAAAACTGTCCTTTGAAAGGACCATAAATAACCTTGATTAGATGATAATTAATACAATAACGTACTGGTCCTGAAAATCCCTGAAAAAACTCTGCCTGAAATAGCGAAACGAAAAACGGCGACTTCCCTTAAATTATTGTCGAAAGGCTCTTCTCGTTTATATGTGGAAAAATCAGGGGCGGAGGAGCTGATTTTATAAACTCAAAATATAACAAAAAATGGTCTAAGCAATATACAGGGTGATTCTAAAAAGATAATCAGTAATATAAAAATAATAATAGAGTAGTAGTAGAGTACTGACAGATTCACCTAACATTATTATAACTTTTTATTGTTTATTTTTTAAAAGAACAAAGAACTCAGCTGATTATTCTGTTAGAAAATAGTATATTATGCAACATGGAAAAAAGTTAATGATTTTCCACGAGTATGACTTTTTCAAAAAATATAAAAGAAAATTAAAAAAATAAAACTGTTATTATGAAATACAGTATGACCCATTTCAAATGAAAACACCCATGTAGAATTCCTATTTATTAATCGATTGGAATATTTTTTTTCCAAACGACAGCACATTATGCAATTTTATGGGAAAACTAATGAACATAACAAAAATTTAAAATGCTTAAAACAGTTCTTTTAAAAGACTCTACCTTTAAAGACCATTATAATACTACTTCCGGTTTAGCCGGAAGTGCTGTAAAATTTGAACTTCCAAGTATGATAACCCTGTTAATTTTAGTGGAACACCCTACATATTTTTAAGATTTAAATTCTTTAAGCTATTCCTGATATAAAACGTATGATATACCCATAACCTATCTTTTAAAGTTTTAGAGAAAACGGAGTTTGAAAAGATCCGAACGACCTGACAATAAACAGGTTGGACGGAGGTAAACGGGGCGCGAAAATATCTCTTTTACCTGCATGCCTGTGAGGTTACGTTTATATCATAGGTAAATGGGGCGCCAGCCCTTCCCGTGAGGGGGTGTGGGTCAGGGCAGGTAAGAATTCCTATAATTGACTCTAATAATTTGTATACCACAATCAGTTCAGTTCTCATTGTAATAGTGAATAGATGTGCGAAAAGATTTCCGCTCAAGATTTTAATAGTGAGAAAATGTCGGTATCAGTAATTGAAAGTGTTAGTGGAAAAGATTTAATAGCCTACAAAAATTTTACATTTTCCAAAAAAAAGCAATAAATGTTTCGTAATTAATAAAATTTTTAAAAATAAACCAACATTTTATTTTGATACCTTTACTTTAAAGAAAACATTTGCGCCCCATTTACCTTTACTTTTTATTGACCCCAAGATCCCTGCGCCCCATTTACCTGTTCAATAAAACTTCAGTGAAGGCCTTGCGCCCCGTTTACCACCGCCGAACAGGTTCATGGATATTGCTACTTCGTCTGGACCTTTTCAGACGCCGTGTTCTCTAAAACTAAAAAGATAGGTTATGGGTGTATTATAGGTTTTATATCAGAAATAGCTTAAATAATTTAAATTTTAAAAATATATTGGGGGTTCCATTAAAATTACCAGGGTTATTATCCTTAGAAATTCAAATTTTACAGCACTTCCGGCTAAACCGGAAGTAGTATTGTAATGGTCTCTAAAGGCAGAGTCTTTTAAAAGAACTATTTTTAGCATTTTAAATTTTTGTTATGTTTATTTGTTTTCCATAAACCTACATATTGTGCTGTGGTTTATACATTTTCAAACGCCATTTTCTCCAAAACCAAAAACGTTATGTTATGGATATATGAAAGGTTTTTATATCAGGAATAACCTGTAGAATTCAAATCCTAAAAAATATACAGGGTGTTTCATTGAATATATCAAAGTTTATATCACTTCCGGTTAAACCGAAAGTAATACACAGATGCTATTATATCTAAAATTGGCATCTAGTGATACAATATAACGTCCCTAAATTTCAAAGCTATACGGTTGCACTGAAGAAAATAAATTGCTGGATAGTAATTTCGTTGTCACCCGGCATATTTTATTCTTTTTTGTGTGTATGTAAGTAAAAAACGAAATTTTAGAAATGGTTAACTTCCAGTTTTTTTCTTTAAATTCGCACCTGTCAAGTGATCATTATGATCACTGGGAAATAATAGAACTGAAACTGAAAACTTTTGAAAAGAATACAGCTTTAAATTTTTTATTGCTGTGGGGGATGAACAAAAAATATTTTGTGTCAAACCCTTCATAACCTGCATATTAAACGAGTCGACCCTGCGCCCCGACACTCACACATCCCCATTACGTATGCAATTATAATTCCTTCGTACTCTCGGGGAGCGAGGGGCAATGTCGTCCGCCATATTGTCTCCGCCCCCGCGCTGGGCAAGGCCCGCCCTTCCTCCGGTTCCGTTCTTCTTCTTTTCGCGCGCTAACGGCATGCGTATATGTATATCATATACACACATACATTGATGTGTTGCCAAATCATAGAAAATATCCTTGAACTATATTTTGATTTTATTAATTATAAGAAAAATTATATTAGTTTTATTAACAGCCTAATTTAAGTTCTGGTAATCATTTTTTTTAATAATGTGATTTGTAAAATAAGTAAAACTTCTCCGTAAAAATTAAGAGGGTTATACCCAATATGTGACTCTAAGCGGTAAATTAATAAAAATATTGCAAAAGTTTATGAATAATAATAAATCACACCCTGTAACTTAAAATTTTAGGCTAGAACGCAAATAATATTTGACAATTTTTGAATTCTTGAATTGTATCTATTCAGTACTGTTAACTCCTTCTTAATTTATTATAAAATAGACACGTTGTATAAAGCCGGCTGTCCATGAGAGCGGTTTTCCGCTCGCGGATGATAAATTCAGCGTTGTGATTGGTTAGTGCAAATTTAAAATGCTTTTCCGCCAATCACAACGCTGAATTATCATCCGCGGCGGAGAAACCTCATGGACAGCCATAACAATACAGATGAAATATAAATACAAAACATTTTTAAATTTAAATAAAGTTTGGCTGTACTTTTCTATTTAACTAAGAATATGCATTAATTTTATAATAAAGCAAGCCAAAACTACTTTTAAACAAACTCTCTATCATACAATTTTGAGCAGCCCAGTATTCCTATTTCAACTGTCCAAAAGACATGAAAATCACATGGAAATAAATCCAGACTCAAAGGGGATGTAAAAGCACCTAGGGACCATAAAGACTAAAAACATGTATAGTTTTGCTGTTTATTTTTTTTGTTATTATTATAATTTCATATGTTTAAATCTATGAAGTATTTATTATATATTTTTCTGTAATCTAAAAATACTGTTTTCAATTGCCTCTACATATTAAAATTAAAATAGGGATATTATCCTGGAACATCCGGCAACAGCGCTTATCCTGACCGAGGCGACGCGGTAATTTTAATGGATAGGAAGTAAGAGCAAGCTAGCAGGTCTTGATGTTTCGTTTGTTTTGTAGCATTGTTGCCAAATTTTAAAAAGTCGGTAATTACATGAATTATTCTCATTTTGTCTCTATACATCCCTTAAAACCATAGTTAAGGATCCTTGGACCATTTTTTCAAGTCATTACTAACAAGCTTATTTTTTGTGAGTAGCTTCATTTTGACAAAAAGACCAACTTTTTTTTATTTACAACAACTTTTGTTGGTGGTAGCATACAGGGTAGCAAGAGATTAAATATTTGGATTTAATAAATATCAAAAACCAGGAAACGGCGTTTATTTAGATAATTTGTAATAAATTTTTAATATCTGTCAAAGCAACACATTTAATTCCTGGTACCCTGTGCGCTACCACCAACAAAATTGTTGTAAGGAAAAAAGTTGGTCGTCTCGTCAAAATGAAGCTACTCACTAAAAATTAGCTTGTTGGTAATGACTTGAAAAAATGGGCCAGGGATCCCTAACTACCATATTTAAATAGGAAAAAAAATAATTTACGCAACATATTAAAATAATTTAAAAAATAAGTAATGTTTTTAAAACAAGAGGCCATGGAAATTACTTTTATTTTAAAATTGTTTTAGAAATACTTAAAAAAAATCAATTTTTCTGTAAGATGTGTAAATATTTTTTTTTTATAAATTAAACTAAAACAAATAAATAATAACATTAATAACAAAACAGGTCCCAAAATACAAAGTGTTCTTGAAATGTGGAGCTAAACAGCCATGGTAGAATCCTTTTAATTGCTAAAAGGAAATTTTAAAACCTAATAAAAATCATCCCCCAATATTAATTTTTTTAACTAAACAACCTAAAAAAGAAGAAAAATATAAAAACCGTGTTATATATTTTCTTAATCTAAAGAAAATGTAAAAATTTTAAACACATTTTTACAGTCAGTGGCGTACCTTTTTGTTAGAAATATTCGTTTGGGTGCTGCTCGAAAGGCCTTGGATTTATTAAATTAATTTAAGTTAGTGCTAATTTAGCTTCTTGGTGTCTTAAATTAAATTGCCCAATTGCAACAAAATTGGGCAAAGCATATTACAGATATTGTAAACACCCTGTATAGGGAGTATGTAAGTTTTAATAATTTTATTATTCATTTAATTATTTCGATAATGGAAAAAAACACATTTTAAAGAAAAATATATAACAATTTAAAAATAATGTCAAATCTCGAACCGGCAAGGTAAATTTCTAGGTCGAACGGGTAAGGTCGTAAACGTGCTAAGTCCCCGAAAAACCGAGTTCAACTTTGTATATATACAGAGTTATTCAACAATGCAGGATGAAGCAAGAAAGTTGTCTCCACCGTGGCCTAGTGGACAGAGCTTTGATCTTCGAAGCCAGAGGTCGGCGGTTCGATTCCCAGCGGGAGAGACATATTTAGATAGTAGTTATTTAAAAATAACCATCGTGGTGGCACTACCGCGTTGTCTAAAAGGTGCTGTGAAATGCAACTGCATGTTTCAATGCTTGGACAACGTTGACGGAACAGGGGAACGATGGGTTAAACATCTAATAACCCGACACCCACGATACTCTGGTATTTAGGCATAGACCTTTGTGGGATGTCAAAAAAGAAAAAAATTAGAAAAATATTAGATAAGAAGTAGGTAGTAGAAGTGTCAAGTAAAAAGTAAAAGTTTTAGTTAAGCCCCCTGTACAGGCTACCCCTAGTGGGGGTATGGCTGTACTAAATTTAGCTAGTCAAATAGTTCCTGTAGTCTTATAGTGAAAGAAAAAAGATAGTTTTTGTCCACCGGTCTTATGGTCCAAGAAGATAGTACATTTGCCCCAAGTGACGTAAAGTGGCCCTATACATACTTAAAATATACGTCACAATATTTACAAAAATATTTTTTTTTATAGTTTTAACACTTAGTATCCTAAGGACGAAAAATTTGTGGACTCATGTTTATATAAACTATTTTTGTTTAATTGATAAGGAGATTGTACGAGTACAGTAACACTCTGTATATTAAAATTTACGCCTGAGAAAATAATGCATATTTTGGAAAATTTTCATTAAAGTTACGGTTTTTTTTTTAAGTATTATATTTTTATTTAATAATCTTTAGCAGCGGCTGGTGATGGCCAATTTGGTAAAACAACCCGCACCATTTTTAAATATACCAATATGTTTTTTTTTTAATTCACACTCATGGATAAAAATATCGCATATGCTCGATTTTCTCCACAAGCTTCATTACAAAAGTGCTTTAATTCAAATTGCCATATCGCTTTTAATAATTTTTTTATCTCTATGACATCTCACGAAGGCTTATGCCTAAATACCAGTGTACCGTGACTGCCGGGTTACTGGATGCTTAACCCATTATTGTCGTGTTCCGTCAACGTTATCCAAGCACTGAAACATGCAGTTTTTTTTTGCATTTCACAGCACCTTTAGACAACGCGGTAGTGCCACCACGGTCGTTATTTTTAAATAACTACTACCTAGAATTGGCAGAATACTACACAATGGTTTGCCATTGCCAACTGTGAGGTGACGAGCAATGAAAAATCTGATGTCCGACTCCGAGATTCGAACCCGGATCGCCGCGGTGAGAGGCTGAAACGCTAGCCACTGCACCACTGCTCGCCACAAATAATTAGATTATTAGGACAATTAAAAAAGAAAATTAGAAAGAAAGACAAAGCTATTACTTTGGCGCAACCATTGGTATTTACTGTCAACAATACATTCTACAGGGTGATTAAAAGTTTTTGGGAAATAAATAATTTTTAATCGCCCTGGGTGATGTTGTGCATTTTGTCCATGAGTGTATTTAACATAATATTACTAAAAATAAATAAATTACTTATAATAAGAGGCCTAAATAAAATTTTGAACATTAGTTTTTACCTATGGTGCGGGTTGACCCACCAAATTAGTCATCACCAGCCGCTGCTGGCTTTGTTTGCGGGTCTAGTAATGAACTGATTCTGAGCCAGAACCGAACTGGTTTAGAATTGTTTTAAAGCGCATGTCTAGTTATTTATTAGTTCGGAATTTTTTTACCGCGAACGATTTTCTATACAGCTGAGGATGTATTCTATCTTAGCCTTTTGGTTGGGATTTTCATGGTTAAATTGGATACCACACAAAAAAATTAAATTCAAACAAAAAGGTGAAATTGTTATACTGTCGAAAGCCACTCAAGGTCTCTCGGTGGAAGACAAGGGATCCCCCTGCCTTCTCTCGTTTTTAACATATGTATGTGTATTTAACTAAAGATAAAATTCAAACAACAAGAAATGGTAAAATCTTGTAATATTGTCTAAATTTTTTAATTAAATCTTTATTTATTTTTTGCATACATACATTCATACGGAATACAATTAAAAATCCTTTGTTTATATACGCTCAGAATCACAAAAATATAAAAAAATATTCAACAGGCATATTAACCCGCTTAAAAGTGGCAGAAACAAATAAACTGTAATACAATGGTTTATTTCTGTACCACAAAAACAGAAAACAGCTGACCATGTCGACAATGCGCATGAAATTCCGAACTGAACTTTTAGTTCCAACAAAAATCCCAGGACTGCTAATCAGGTTACGAACCGGTAACGAACTGATTCCATTGTAACCCGCGAACACAGAACTGTTACTAAAAATTCAGGATTTTACTAACCGCAAACGCTGCTTTTTTCACTGCGCATGCGAATAGTCCCAGAACCGGTTCAGAATCGAACCCGCGAACAAAGCTAATGATTTTTTAAAACCTTGGGTTATTTACTTTAAAAAGTCTAATAAAGAGGTTTGCGTCTTATTAGACTGTTGACATCTTTTTATCACCTGTTTTAAAATTCAATACCATATTGGCTATTTCAAAACAAACTGTAAACATATTTTATAAAAACATCAAGAAAAATATTTTCTATGTTAGAAAATCTTGGCAACGTCGCCTTCTCGAAAATTATAGGAAACCGAAAGAAAGAATATGTAAGAGCTTGGACTATGCATTCGTTTTTTTAGTTGCTCGCTGGGTCCTTATTAAAAAAGAGGCGGGGTTGGGGGGTGTTAGGGGAGTTGAAGCGTTCTATGCTAATGGAGATAGGAGGACATAGGACATTGTCCCCTAGGTATTACAAATAAGGGGTACATAGAAAGTATCCAAATTAAATATATGTATGAGCTTGTGTCGGGAAAAGTGGTGTTTGTTACAAATACATTAAATTTTAGGAAGGGTTGGTGTTTTACAAATACTGTACCTCAAAAATTATTATAAAAGTTATATGACATTTATAGACTCACGTATGAACATAGAAAGATAAAGAATGAATATTTTTTAAAGTACAAGAAAAAATTGTCATCAGTGTCGTCCGTCAAGGGATTTACAGCAAAATATTTTTTAAGGAAAAAATGGAACGCCACTCCATTTTCCTTAAAATATATTTTTGTATTTTTGTTTAATTTGGAACAAATTTGATCCCATGACATTTTATTAGACGATGTATGGTTTTTACATACATAAAAAAACAATTTCACGACATAGTCAAATCTATCTTAAGACTAGGTACTTAGTTTGCTTTACATATTTAATTTTTAAATTATTAATATTACATTAATAAAAAGTTGAAACATTGGTGTATTGATAAATATTTCTGATAAAAAATTAATTTTTCTTTAAAGAATAAATTTAGAAAAAGGGATGTTAATTACTGTAGAATTAGATAGATTAGATGTTTATGCAAAAAAAAGAAAAAAAGAATTAAAAGTTTTTTTAATGCAGTAGCGTACCGTCTTTTTTTCTGAAAAAAAATAAATATAATTTATTATACATTTATTATAATATATAGAAAACATAATAAATACCTTACGGACGACACTGGTGATTTTTTTAAATACCTACGTTTAAAAAATATTGTTTGATGCTTATGAGACGTCTTCTAATTTTTTTTAAATATCTAACCAGGTATAAAAGTCCTCTACAAAAAAAGGGTTATTTGTCTTAAATCTTTACGTAGGTGTAGTACTGTAGGTAATTCCAATAGTAAGACGTTTAGGACATATATTAATAAATATAAAAATGTTTTCTTATTTTTCTTTGGGGAATCACTGGGCACTCTAGATAGTATACGGTGTATACAGTGTAGTCCATTAAGTGTGCAATAAATTAAAAACTTTTTAATTTTATTCTCTATAAAAATAAGGGCATTATACTGTATCAGCAGTAGTTGGTTTTATTGAAAATAGAGAATTATTGCAACTTGCCTTAATGAGCTCGGAAATTATTAATACCGGCCTTATTTAAATAGTGCTTGTACCCATAATTAAGAGTTATTGCAAACCATGTTGACAGTACCATTAACCTAAAAAAGGGAAAAAAATGTTACTGGATTTTCTTTATTGTTTTGTGTTGTAGGGATTTTTTTTAATACAATTACAGAAATACATTTGAAACAGCAAGGTTTTAAGTATTTTTACTTCTAAAAACTTTTCGATTTTGTGGTCGGCAGCCAATCAGTTAGACGAACAGTTCCGAAGTTAAAATAAGACCAAAATAAGGCACGACCTAAAACCGACATAAATAAAGCCAGGCATACTTATTAAGGGAGTCCTTATCCTACCATGCATCTGCGCAAGCTCAGATGTCAAAATAAGGCCGGTATTATTAGTGCCTGGCCTTATTTCACTGTGCAATAAATCTCTAATAATAGTAAGTTTTTACAATGGTGTTTATTCCAAAAATTTATAGTTTTCGTAATATTGTTTATTTAAGATTTATATATGGGGTAATTTTTGGGTTGGTATGTTCCTTTTAACACTGTTTAAAATGCAAACATGTAACATTTGTTTTTTTTTTTAATTGAAATATGTCTGAAAATGTTTCGTTTTCGAGATACAGGATGTTAAAGTTTAAAAAATGCCTCTTTATCATAATTTTCGTACCACTCCATATATTTTTACACTCTTTCTGGCCATTACATTACATTTTTTGGTGTATAGGTTTTAAAAATTCTACCAGTGGCGTTTAAAGAAGGTTTCTTTGATATTTTTTTTAAGAAAAATAGTACGCCACTGTTTTTTTGAATCATTATTATTTTTAAGATATTTATTTACTCTGAAGTAAGTTTGGTCTTTTTATGTTTTTTTTTGTGCGATAAACAGTTTTCGTTTTAAAAATAAAAGCCATTTTAATGCATGACAACATCGCTAAAATCTAATATTGGGTTTTGTATAAAAATTCGTTTATGTCTAATGTCTATAAAAGTAAGGTCAAATACTTACATTACTAGAATTCAAATTTAATAAAAAAATACACAAAAAGTTGTTTTTTTTATATAAAAAGCTCTTACACACTCAAAAACCTAACTTCTTTTTGCCATAAATCAAAATAGCTTTTTTTTCTTTAAGCAAAAACCGTTCCAACATATCCAGGAATCAAATTAGCTCCAAAGTAAATGAGTATTTTCAAAATAATATTAATTTAAAACTATTTTAATAAAAAAAACAATACAAATCTTTATTAAACTCTACTGGTAGAAATTTTTAAAAACTTTTACAACAAATAATGTAATGTTATGGAAACATGTGTGGTATCGTAAAGTATAGTGGTCGAAAAGCTATGATTAAAAATGGCATTCTTTATTAAAACTTTAACACCCTGTATCTCGAAAACGAAGCATTTTCGGACATAATTTAATTTAATTTAAATTTTTTTCCTATTTTCTTAAATTTTAAACAGTTTTTCAAGAAAAGTACTAACTTAAAAATCACCCTGTATACTTAGAATGCTCTTTGATTGTCACAGTGTGTCGTAGAACACCTCGTATTTTTTCCTATTTAGTTGGTAGAAAACTTATAGAATAACACTCTAAATCTATGTTGTATAGTCCATAGATATTAAAATATATGGGGAGCATCACAACACAACAAACTTAAATAATACGCACACAATGATTAAAATGTAGAAACACAAACTATGATGAATTTTACGAACAATAAGCAAAATTATAAACATATAAATATATCGTTCTCGATGGAAATCACAGCGGGCACTAAACTAAATATTAAAATTAAAAGCAATTTTATCTGAACTTTATTTGTTTATATTATAGATGTAGGTATGTGCGTGGAATGCATCGATGGTACTATATCAGTTTAAATGATAACAAATGTACCGTTTTTTATTAATTAATTCTTTCAATTTTTATTTTCATTAAAACAAGCAAAGGCTAATAAGAAATATAATTAGGATTTTGTCCCATTAATAATCCAAATATAGAATTTCCAGTTTATAACTACTTGAATATTTCGTGCTTATAAATATATAACAGATGGTTGTATTGAACGCTGAGGTATATTTTAATATCTATGGACTATACAACATAGATTTAGAGAGAATGACACAAACTACTTTTTGATACAAAAATAGGTATGTTGAATGTTTTATTTTGACATCGTTCTAGTGTGCTTTTTAAATGTATGTTGGGTTTGTTACCTAATATTAAAAAGGTTATAATAAGGAAAAAAAGCAAAAAAAGAGGGGGTTATTTATGGGTTTCACCTGCATATCACTCTGTTAAAATTGTTTGTTTATTTTATTTTTTTATTTATTTACTAACTTTTCTATTATATCAAATTCTACTGTATTTGTATAAGATTGTTATCTGCAGTTTTGTAACGCGTTGCTCTTTTACAGCCTTGATAAAGACCACAATAAAGGTCGAAACGTCGGCAACATTTTTGAAGAAAAGTAGTGTTTTTTCCACGTCCAAAACCTGCGAACTTCTCATTTCGTATGCTTATATGGATGCTAACTTCTACACAATTATAGAATAACCCTCGTAAACTAGCAGAATGACCCTAAAATGATATGGGTTTTATAGCAGTCGTTTTCCATTTTAAAACATGTTTAATTGTTTGTGACGTGATACCTACATAGATAATAGATAAGTTTCATTTAAATTAATATAAATTAAACGGTTACCAATGCATTAATTACTTCCTTCCGCTATGAACTGTTTAAAAAATTACTTTAGCTTTTATAAGTGGCATTGTTGACTTAATGGCTTGTCGATTAAATGTTTTACAGTAATTTGTATTAATTATGTTTTTGTTACATACAGGGTGTTGTTAAATAATTTAAAAAATATTTCGTACGTTATGTACGAGCAGTATACCCTAAAAAAGTTATCTAGATCCTAATTATAAAAATATTAAATGTCAATTACTATAATTTGTTTTAAAACGACTAAAATATTAGTAATCGATATTAGTGTTTGATAAATATAAAATACATCCCAGCAAAAATCTAAAATGTTGCTTTAAAATGTGACAAATTGATTATAGATAAAGGAAAAACGAGTTTTAGGTCACACAATGTCATTTTAACTATTCAGAGGTATTATTAGAATTGTTTAAAAACACAAGTTTTATCATTACCACATTCTGCTGAAATAAGTAGGTATTATTCGAAGTAGCATTATAAGCAAACAAGTTTTGTCTGTGGAGTTAAAGATAATAAAAAAGTGTTTAAAATTTTTGCCGTTTTCAGATAAATCTACATTTACCAATAATGGCTTAGTAAACAGATATAGCTATATCACAGCCTACTTAGATTTAGACATTTGGAATAAAAATATCTAAAAAGGAATTTACTAAACAAGTATAAAAAATAAGTATAGGCAACCTATACACCATTTTAAAGGGTATCCCTTTGCCATCATGTAATCTAAAAAATACAGGGTGTTTCATTTAAACTAAGAGAGTTATTGCTATTTGATTTCCTGAAAAAGTGATATTATTTTTGAGCACCCTGTACAATATTTGACCTTCCTAATTTTGTATCAAATTTTAAAGTTCAAAATGGTAATAGTGTTAAAGTAAAATTAATTTAATTGCACCTCTGCATTTTTATAAAAAATTAAATATCACAAACACAAATAAAATTAGACACTTGGTATTATTAACATACTTGGAATATTTTTGTATGTAGAATCTAAAATGGTCATAAAATACAGGGTGTTTCATTTAAAATAAGAGAGTTATTGCTATTTGATTTCCTGAAAAAGTGATATTATTTTTTGAGCACCCTGCACAATATTTGATCTTGATATGACCTACGTATGATATGGCAGACTCTTCCTAATTCCTAATTTTGTATCAAATTTTAAAGTTCAAAATGGTAATAGTGTTAAAGTAAAATTAATTTAATTGCACCTCTGCATTTTTATAAAAATTAAATATTACGAAAACATGGGTTATTTTTGTATGCAGAATCTAAAATTGTCTTAAAATATAGAGTGTTACATTTAAAAAAATCTAACTTTGATACGTCACACTTCTTTAAGAAACCCTGTATAGGCTAAACTAATTTTATAATGTAGCCTTATTCGACCCCTATATGTGTCCAATTCACACTTTTAAAAATTTTCATGGTTATCCAGCCACAGAAAATGTCGAATATGGTGGGCCACCCTGTATATTTATATTCATAAGGACAACTAGAAGCCCAAACTTCATAAAGCTAGCTCAAACGGTTATAAAGATATGAAGGTCCAAAAACGTCAATTTTCCACTGACTTACTAACTCACTTCCAGATGACCTAAACAGATAAAATTTGGAATCCAGCTCGACAATTGTCTGTAAAGGTAGGAAAAATCTAGGCCAATTTAAGATCTCATAGGTACATATTTGGATTTTGTACAGAACTTGGTACTCATTTAGATCTCCAATCTTTTTGCGGCGAACCCCACAGTCCAGCATTATTTTAGTATTAAACTAGTCTCACCTTTTTCACATTTATGTTTTTGGTGGGATACCTTTTACAATTTGTCTATCTATCTTAAAATTATTTGAATTACATTGCTTTACAGCTGCAAAAATAGGTTTAATACGGGGGAGGAGAAAGGTGTTTGAAAACTATATTATGAAATTATTATTTGTTGCAATTTTAGAGTTGCTTTTTATATAAAATTTAAAATATTTAATTTTTGATAATATCAAAACCAGCTTTATAAAATCTTTGAATTTTAAAATTAAAATTTTTCCTTGTGAATCATATTTTTAAAAAGCAAACATTTTTATTCTAAGATCTACATTTTTTTTAATTATTTTTTTGTTTATATTTTTTTTGTAAACTCCATCCGTGGGCAGGTATAGTTGCCCATTTGTTGCACACTTAGTGGACCACACTGCATACTTTATAGTAAATGGAAATACCATATCATAATGTGTTTATCTCTTTTTTTTAAATAATATATTTTTGTATTTGCAGCTCTCTCCATAGTTTAATTCTAGCTTTGCAAAGGCCTGCAAAACTATTTAAAAAAAATTACTGGCAAAAATATTCTCTAAGAATTCGCTTAAGATTTGTTAATTTTTTTTTAGATCCATCTTACTCAATACATAATAGCTACAGACTAGACACCCATATACAGACTGTTCACGAATGGAGTTAACAAAAGGACAAATGGATCAAAAATTTCATTTTTCGAAAACAAGTCATTCTTTATACAAATTTTTGCTTGTTAAAAAAGGATTCACGAAGAGAAAATATTGATTTTTTTATACAGGGTTTGCAAAAACTTAAAAAACAACACTTTTCGCCAAGAGTAAACTACCCGTGTTTTTCATTTTTTAGCAAAATATCACCCACTAGAATATCTACTAGTTCATAACTTCAATGCGCAAAATTTGTTGACCATCAAAATATATCAGAGGGCCTAATTTAGAAATATTTACCAGTAAGATATTAAAATCGAATCCGTTCGCGAGTTTATTGCAAATTTTTGTAACCACGAAGCTAAAACTAGCGACTTAAATTAGAGGTGACCCAGAGGAATAAATGTATGTCATGCTACTTGAGTCAGCATGACTCGTCCCATTACTAATATTTCCAATAAGTTTTATCGAAAGCCCATTAACAACAAACCCTCCGAAAAAATCGTTGCCATAATTCCCATAATAAATTCCCGAAATATCTAATATCCCCAATATCAAACTTTATTAACAAGGACCAAAAGCCCCAAAGGATTTTTGTCCTTCCATAAAATATAAATGACATCTAGACGGTCTCATTAAAGAAAAATGCGATCTCCAGGCCGTATCATGATCATCTAAAAAACCATTACTTATGTTTTAATGGTTTTTTCGCGATCGCCCTTTTATATCTATGGTATTAGCCAGCGCGTTTGTATAGAGAAGTGTTTTATTGTAATATAAATTTAAGCTGTATTTTTTACCCTTTAATTCAACCTAAACCCCACAGAAAAAGTTTATTTCATAAGAAATATTTTTCATAACGAAGGGTGGTTGTTTATGTAGGGTCATTTTAATATCTTTCAAAAAATCCCTTAATTAATCGTTATAATTCGTAAAGGTAAACTGTTCCTTTCATAGATAACCTACATTTAGATCCGCAGTGGCAAGAAGCATTTTTCGGAATTTTACGACCTCGCGCAGTAAACAAATGAATGGGTGGACGAACATGCGCACTTAAAAGCCGTGGCAAAATACAAACACCGGCACCCCTTTCCCTCCGTCCGCGGTCTGACGGTGACGCTCATTTGCTATCGTACTCCGAACAGAAAACCAGGACGCCGTCGACAAATTCCGTTCCGATAATGCGAATAGTCCGTTTGGCGCCAAGTGCGTTTACCCTCAACTTGCTTGCGCAAAAACCAGTTTTTTCGTCCATGAAATGTAACTTTTGTTTCGCGCAGGTTATAACATTGGCAATCCATCGAGATCAGTGGTTTCATTTGGTACACTACATACTGTTAAAAAAGTTACTTTATTAAAAATTCGACGCTTTTTTAATCTTTAAATTAATGTTTTTTGTTAATGCCTACAACAATTTATTTTAACATAAATTAATGCAATGTAACAGCAAACGCGACATTAACTGAACCAAAACATCAAGTTACCAAGAATTCCGCCATTTCCTTCCTTAGTTCTTGTGTCACCTAATTTAAAATTTGACAGCTTGTGGATAAATTTAATGGAAATTATTATACAGTACGTGTCTAAAATCAGAAACCCCCTTGCTTTTAAATTGTTTGGTTTTTTTATGAAAATTTGAGGACTTTAGTAAGACAACATAAACCAAATTTTAGAAAAGAAATGACAGATATAAATGTCAAACTAAGAGATGGGCGCCATTTTGAAAAAAAATGAAAAGGTGGTCTTGTGAAAATTATTTTAAAGCTCCTGACAAGTACTTTATAACCCTAAAATATAAGGTCAGTATCTTGGCCTACTACAAAATGGCGGTACTTCAAAAATTACCTAAATATCTGTGTGAATGGCATTAATAGAGTTAGATATACCTAATGTTGTATTATTTTAAATATCTTTTAAAACTTATTTTAATGATGATATTGGAAATAGTATAAAGGGTAGGACAAAATATATATACTGGGTGGCCCACCATATTCTGACACGGTCTGTAGCTGGATAACCATAGGGTTTTTAAAAAAATAAATACTGGAACATATACAGGTCCGATGAGACCACAGTATAAAATTATTTTAGTCTATACAGGGTATCTCAAAAAGTGTGACGTATCAAAGTTATATTTTTTTAAATGGAACACCCTATATTTTATGACGGTTTTAGATTCTACATAAAAAAATAATTTAAGTTTGTTAATAGTACCAAGTGTCTAATTTTATTCGTTTTTGTGATATTTGATTTTTTTACAAAATGCAGGGGTGCAATTAAATTAATTTTATTTTAACGATATAAACTCCATAAACTTTAAAATTTGTTACAAGATTAGGAAAAAGTCTACCTTATCATACGTAGGTCATATCGAGATTATAAATTATACAGGGTGATCAAAAAATAATTTCAATTTTTTAGAAAGTCAAATAGCAATATCTCTCTTATTTTAAACGGAACACCCTGTATTTTTTTACACCACATGATTACAAACCAAATGCTCTTTCAAATGGTGTATAGGTTGCCTATACCTATCTTTTATACTTTTAAGTAAATTCCGTTTTAACATATTTTTATTCCAAATGTCTATTTAAATGTAAGTAGGCTGTGATATAGCTATGCCTATTTACTAAGCCGTTATTGCTAACTGTAAATTTGTTGGAAAAAAGCACAAAATTAAAAGATTTTGTATTATCTGCCATTATTTTTAAAATTCACAGAAAAAAATCATTAGTTGCTTATAATGCTACTTCCAATAACACTTATTTCAGCTGAATGTAGTAATGATAAAACTTGTGTTTTTAAACAATCCTAATAACGCCTCTGGTCAGTTATGACGAAATTCTATGACCTATAACTCATTTCTTCCATTATTTATAATTACTGTGTCATATTTTTAAACCAACTATTAAGGTTATCAGATGTTTTCTCCTGGAATATTTTTCAGGATTAACTCTAGACTAAAGTAAACCATTTTTTTCACATCCTACCAGTATTATATCATCTTGTTTGTAGAAGAAGGGTTTTTATTTAAAAATCATTGAAATTTCTTTTAAACTGAATATAACACTAGTAATCAATAAATGGTCGTTGTTATTTTCTTAAGAAAATATTAATGGCTGCTATGTCACAGCCAACTTTAATTTATATAAACATTTGGAGTAAAAATTTGTAAAAACAGATTTTACTAAAAAGCACAAAAGATAGGTATAGGCAACCTATACACCATTTGAAAGAGTATTTTATTTGTCATCATGTGACGTAAAAATACAGGGTGTTCCATTTAAAATACGAGAGATATGGCTATTTGATTTTCTGAAAAATTGAAATTATTTTTTGATCACCCTGTACAATATTTGATCTTGATTTGACCTACGTATGATATGGCAGACTTTTTCTAATCTTGTTACACATTTTAAAATTTAAAGTGTTAAAAGTGTGTGCAGAAGTTAAATCAATTTAATTTTACCTCTGCATTTTTCAAAAAATCTAATATCACAAAAACGAATAAAATTAGACACTTAGTACTATAAACAAACTTGAGATATTTTTTAAAGTAGAATCTAAAACCGTCATAAAATATAGGGTGTTCCATTTAAAAAAATATAACTTTGATACGTCACACTTTTTTGAGACACCCTGTATAGACTAAAATAATTGTATACTGTGGTCTTATCCGACCTGTATATGTTACAGTATTTACTTTTTTAAATACCCCATGGTTATCCAGCTACAGACCGTATCGGCCACCCTGTATATATTTTTAATAACTTACCCTGCATATTATAAGACCATTATGAAGAAATTTCAAAGACCTTTAAGGAAATACCACACTAAGCACATCTAACTTTATCAGTTTCGAAACTGTGGCATTTAAATCAGTTATTCAGGAAATTTTTTAAAGTACCGCCATTTTGTAGCAGGTACAAGTATTGACTTTATATTCCAGCTTTACAAAGAACTTTGACCAGAACTAACCGGTATAACAGTTTTTACTAAAATAAGTGTTGTCGAAATTTTTCAGTTGTTGGAAAATTCTAACACCCTGTATCTCAAAAGTTAAGACGTTTGGGACACATGTTCATATAATTTTTTTCTTTAAATGACTCTAATATAAGATTTGATAATTGCATTTTAGGTTTTGGATAATGCAATTTTTTTATAAAGAATAAGTTTATTTGTAAAATTAATATTAAAAAGGTTTCCTATATGTCGCCAACTTCCGTATACACACTGTATATTATATGTTAGGGATAGAATGCAATCATGCAGCTATACAGCTTGTCCAAAAATGCCACAGTCTTAAGAAAAAAACGTGTTCGTTTCTCTCTACCCATTATAACTCTTAACTAAGTATACTCTTAATTGAAAACTAAAAACTAAACGACTTGGCAACGTTACAGTTGCAAATTTAGAACATAATGACATTTCATAATCAAGTTTTGATTTCTGTTGTTGCAATTAATATTCAATTTTTTAAAGAATTTTAATGATTTGTGGGATAAATTTGATAAAAAAAGAAAAAAATAGTCTACAACTAGTGTTAAGCGTTTAAGTGGTTGCCATCATAGATTTCGTTAAAAATTAAGCAATGAAGCAAAATGTGCGAAGTCAGTTTTGGTTTATCTGCAGTTCAAGTCTAAATAACGAAGAAATTACGCTTCATGGCTACATATAAAGTTTCTCGAAACACTGACTATTATCCTGCTTTGTGTTGTTTAGTTTGTGTCAGACAATAATGCCTAATATTTTTCGTGAAATTTAATACTTAATCAGGTAATTTATGTAAATATTCTTCGCCAAATTGAATCTAGATACCCATTTTTATCAGATGTTTGACCGAATTGCAAACACTGCTCCTTAATTTGAATTTAAAATAGAGAGTTATTGCAGAGTGAAATAAGGCCAGGCACTAATAATACCGGCCTTATTTTGACATCTGAGCTTGCGCAGATACATGGTGGGATAAGGACCTCCCTTAATAAGGATAGTGCCTGGCTTTATTTATGTCGGTTTTAGGTCGTGCCTTATTTTGGTCCTATTTTAACGTCGGAACTGTTCGTCTAACTGAACGGCTGCCGATTACAAAATTGAAAAGTGTTTAAAAGTAAGAATACTTAAAACTTTGCTTTTTAAATGTATTTTTGTAATTGTGTTATAAAAACCCTATAAAACAAAACAAGAAAGAAAATTCCACACCACTGTTTTTTGACCAATTAAATGTGTAGTTTTGGTTGCATTACCATGACAACACAAGTCATTCACATACATAATTAAAGAAAATATTATTTTGTAAACCAGTTGTAGTATTTCAGACATAACATAATATAAAATAATGTAAGGTTTTAAGACCCTAAATGACAATTTTATACAACTACAGTTAGTAAAATAATATCTTAAGACTGAAGTACTAGACATAAGTAAAGAGCAAACGAAAGCAAGGTATGGGTATAAAAAAATTAAAATAAACTATTTTTACCAACTGCAGTAATATAAGGTATATATAATATAAAAGAATAAACAATGATACGCTCTAAAATTACATATATTTGCAACTACAATTGGAAAAATGGAAAATATTTATTTTATAGTAAAATTTTAAAACTCGTGTCAAAGTTACAAATATTAATTTACAAGAATATTATTTAACATAAAATTGGTGTGAAATTTTCTTACCGAATACCACACGTGCTTAAATTATTCCGGGAAATGTTCTCGGCCACGAATAGTTTAAGAAAATTCTTCAAAATATTCGTGGCTTTTAAAAAATTTCGGAAATAAATTTAGCACTAGTGGTATTACAAGTGAAAATCTAGTAAAATTTTTCCCCTTTTTTAGGTTAATGCTTTTGTCAACATGATTTGCAATAACTCTAAATTATGGACACAAGCACTATTTAAATAAGGCCGGTATTAATAATTCCCGAGCTTAATAAGGCAACTTGCAATAATTCTCTAATAACACGAATTAATTTACGTCAAGATTACGTCGTCCTTAGCGACTTTACACAGATGACCGGTGGTCATCTGCGGATTAGGCTTAACACTTTGCCCAAACAATATCTCCCTGATGATGGATCGACTTAAGGATTAGCAAAGGTATCCTAATTTATTTTAATCACGAGATGTTCCGTTGACGAATGAATAGTGGAAGTATTAATTTTGGAAACGGGTTTTATACTGCGAATAGCGTTGAAGGGATGTTATACGCTAATGCAAATATTCTTATTTAATTTTAAATATTTCGTAATAAATCTTATTTATTATTGGCTTTATTTTGTAACAGGGTGTACAGGGTGTCCAATTTTCGTGTGTTTTACGGGGTTTCTCGCTTATGAGTGAAATTACGAAGATGCGGTTTTCGCGACACCGTGCTACTTTTTAACACACTTTTTTATTATTAGCTTGGGTTGTATGTATGTATGTATGTATGTAAGTATGTATGTAACGAAATCTTTAAGCTTAATTTTCACCAACTTCCAGCGACTCGATTTCTTTGAAACTTCGCACACGTATCAAGGACCCATGACAATGCAATAATCTGCATTGTCCCGTTATCCTGATTAGGTTCGCCAGGATAAATAAATTCCTTTATAGATTTTCTGTAAGAGAGTAACAGAGAAAGAGCTAGTGCGCGATCTGCGCATGCGTGCAGTTTCGGACGTACTCTCAGCATAAGGCTGACAAAAACTTGTTCGGAGTAGTTGCGTTCTGAAACCCCATGCAACAGTGAAGCTTTAAATGAAATGATTAGATTACGAAATAGTTCGTGAAACATTTCAATATCACATGTCCGCAGAAAACTAATTGATATATCGAACTAAAAAATGAAAATAAATAATAGTTTAAAAAAACTAAAAAACACGCTTTTATATGCAATCGAATTAAAAATTAGAAAATAATTTTTTATTACAAAGAGTTTGTATTACAGTAATAAAAGGTCAAAGAATGAATCATAATTATATACCTCAAAATAGAGTTATAATAAAATTTAAGATAATAACAGAATAATTCACTTCAGAATAAAAGCGTGGGGTGCATTTTACTATTTTTTTCATAACATTTCCTTCATAGATATTTACAAATGAAATAATTATAACATTTAATATATTAGGCACCCCACGCTTTTATTCTGAAGTGAATTATTCTGTTATTATCTTAAATTTTATTATAATTCTATTTTGAGGTATATAATTATGATTCATTGTTTGACCTTTTATTACTGTAATACAAACTCTTTGTAATAAAAATTATTTTCTAATTTTTAGTTCGGTTGCATATAAAAGCGTGTTTTTTTAGTTTTTAAAAACTATTATTTATTTTTGTCAAACGAAAGATGCCGCAAACAGATTTGTCCTAGCCCCCTTAGTTTCTTCGCTACAGGGTAATTTTAAAAATGTTGCATTTTCGGTTATCCCTCGTATCTCAGGTATCTGATAACTTATCGATAAGATAAAAACGGGCACTTATAAAACTTTTTACGCAGAATACAGTGGCGTACTTAAAATTTTTCTCGGATTTACTTTCTTTGAGATATTAGCCAAAGTTGCACTTTTTTAAATGGAACACCCCGTATATTTTTTCGTTATATTATTTTCCACACTGAGAGCTTTCTAAAAATATAATATAGTCGAAGCTTATTTTTATAAACCGCATGAAAACATGCAATTATTTACTTTAGGCGGCTTTGGTTTAAATTAATGACAGTCAAATTAATCAACCTCAAATGCCTTCTTGCACCAAAAAATAATCTAGTAATATAAACATTTATTAACAAAACAACCTAATGGATAAAAATAACAATCTTACGCAGGAATTGTTCTAAGCCTTAAAAGACAAACTTAACTACTAATTTTATAATTACTGTTCGAATTGGTTAATGGAAATTCAATAGCAATCATTTGACGTTGATTAATTTGACTGTCATTAACGAGCGTTAGGCGAATGCGGCAATCCCATGAGTAAAAAAGACACTTTATGCATGTGTTACGTAATACATTTTTTCCACGAACGTACAAAAATTTCCCAAAATACCATTCTATACATGTTTTATTCATCTAAACTTATTAATTTAAATTTTTGCAGCACAGCCATTATATTGCAACAAAAAATCATAGCCTCCTTATTTTTTAAGAAACAATTATCTCCTTTGTAACTATGCATCTGTTATTTAATTTTAGAGAATTGTATGTACTTACTTTTTAGAAATAATATTAAAACAGTATAAATTCCTTTTTACTTTCTTAGTCATTAAAATTCATTATTACTATTAATTTTCAAAAATTTCTTTTAAATTTATTTGCAAACTGTTAAATTTTAAAACTAGTGACACATAAACTAAAGGAAATACTGACGAAATCAAAGGTGACTTGACCGTTTGGTTCAGTTATCTCCCGTTTACTGTTACAATGCATCAATTGATATATAAGTTTATTGTAGTAGGCATTGAAACAAAACACTAATACAAAGTGTGAAAAAAGCTTCAAAGTGTTAAAAAAGTTATTTTTTTACCACTTTATGTAGTGTACTAGAATGAAGTACTTTAACTTCATGTTAACGATTAAAAAACAGCATTTTTTTAACGGTCGTGGAAAAATATTATTATTATTATTATTAAACAGGGGCATTATAAACTTTAAAGGATAATATAGGAAGCTTATTTAGAAAAGAATACCGAAAGATATAACGTGTAATATACATATTGCTGTTTAATTATAATTTATTTAAAAAAATAGTCCTTCTCGAAATTATCCGTTAAAGTTTTGTCTACAAAAAAAAAAACGACGTACTTTACTTTATTCACTTCTAAAGTTTCATTTTGAATTCATAGAAATATAACGTCTTATATCGACGAGATTAAGGGGGCCCATTTCGGGTGATCGAAGAGGCCACCCGAACCCCCAAGGCAAACGGCAGTCATCAATTACCCCCGGGGCGGTCACGTTCTCGTCGAGGCGGCGGCCATATTTTCCGGTATCGAAAACAAAAGCCTGGCGTCTCGCAGATACATTTTTCATGTAAATGGTGTCCAATATCGCGCATAAAGCCGCTCGTTTACAAAACATAAATCCGCGAAATCGAAGTAAGCCCTGGCCGGCCGAGTCGAAGCAAGGACGTCCTACACCTTAAGCCGGGGGATTTCTGAGGAGAGATTGTGGTTGATGGGAATTTTTAAAATGTATACAATACATAAATCCGGGGAGATCTATAGATTACCGACAGGACGTATTTCAGATTTAGAATATCTACAATTTAACGTCGATATACCGGGTGATGCGTCGCCGGGCGGGACATAGGAAATCCCATGTAATTTTAAACGAGGTCAATTATTGGCTCCCCTAATTATTTTAGCCAACCACCCTATTTAACAAAACTTGGTTAACTGAGTCCGCAGTTATATTAAAAAACTGTTGGTTGCAATCAGTTTTCAAAAATACCGACTTACGGACTGTGTGTACACTACTTCATTTCCATTTTTACTATAAAAATTATCGCAGTTGTCCAAAGAGACATACGATGCGAAGGACTTTTTGGGACCAAATATACATACAGAAAAATTCTAAAGTAGAGAATTTAAAAACATGGCATATTTTTTCTTAATGAGTGGTATAAACAGAAGCGTTTTTTGTATCTAATATGAAGGTATTGATATTGTTATTGTATGGGGACAAAGAGTAACTTTATAAAGCCACTTGAAAAACTATTTAAAAAGCAATTAATTGCAAAAATAAAAACAATAATTATTAGTTACAAAATTGATTTAATTAAAATTAATAAAATGGTGACTAAGAAAACACCTTTAAATTCATATGTATCTTCTGATTTTTTTTTACCAGGACAGAGTGATTTTGCGCTTGAATAAATAAAAGTTTATTGACCCATAGATCCATATAGCAGTGTTGAAAGAATATTTTATATACAGGGTTATTTTTTAAGTTCGTTTTTTTCTTTTAACACTGTATCAAATGCAAGAAAATAAGAAAAAAGAAAATAAAATTATATTTAAATATCGAATTGTAGCGAGTTTGATATGCATCAAAATGGCTTTAATTTTTTAAAATGAAAACCGTTCGTTGTACCGGAAAATATTAGGAGACCAAATTAACCCCCAAGTAAATGAGTATTTCAAAAATAATGCCGATTTGAACAAAATTCATCATCATTAAATCATTAATGATCCTTCACTTACAGAAAGGCTTCCCTCTCTTGCCCATCGTCGGGCTGTGGGGGATCTATCGCTTTTTTATAGATACTTCCATGGCTTCTGGTCTGAAGAATTGTCCAGTATAGTTTCTCCACTTACGGTTCCCAACAGAGGAACTCGTGGCGCCGCGCGTATGCATCCCTATACGGTCCAACTGGACAGGCCCCGAACTTCCCACTTTGTTCGTTCTTTTATCCCTAGAGTTTCTAGAATGTGGAACCGGCTGCCCGCGGAGGTCTTTCCTTCCCCCAAATCTTTAAGTATTTAAGTCCCGTGTCAACAAACTCCCTCTTACCTCGCTTAAAACACCTATGGTACGTTAGTGTTTAGGCTTTTAGTCTTCGTGGTTTGTCCAAAGATAAAAAAAGCAGTGGCATACTATTGTTTCTTCAAAAAATTCAATACAGTTTTTGTACGAACGCCACTGGTACTTTTTTAAACTTTACAGCAAAAAATGTAATGTAATAGTTAAAAAAGTAAACTAAATTTTGTAAAAATATCTGGAGTGGTAGGAAACTTATGATAAATAAAAAAGGCATTTTTTTCTTAAAACTATCTATCTCGGAAAAAGGCATTTTGGGACATAATTTTGTTTAAAAGAAAAATAATTTTATTGCATTTTATACAGTGTTTAAAGGAAAGTACCTACTTAGAAAATAACCCTGTGTAGTCTGGATGCACCTTAAAAGTGCTTTAAAATATGCCTTTGATTTCTCGAAACAACCAAAATTAAAGCTTTTTTTTATAAATTCTAAAAGTTCTTCGCAAAAGTTTGCTCAATTGCTAAATAGTATGGCACTGGTGTGAGTTGGAAATATGCTCTATATTGGTTAGGCGGATTCATTTATTGGATGGTCTTCTTGTTGGGTACACGCCTGGAAAGAATGGTACCGCTTCGGTCCTGGTCCCGGGGTATACGAGTTGACCCTGTTCGGCCCTATTGACCCCTATAAACTGGCCGGTCGCCTGAAACAAAATAAAAGAAAACCCCCAAAAAACCCAAAAATTCTTATTGAAAAACGACGTCAATCGTTTCGGTGGCAAGTCTGCCACCGTTGTCAAGTTAAAAATTAAGTTAAAAAATGAAAATAAAATATTAACTAATATTTAAATTAAAAGTGATTAAAATTTTAGAATATTTTTGTATCGCAAACTGAAAATAGTTTGACATATGTGTCATGAGTGACATAAGTAACTGGTGTATTTATTATTTGTAATACAAAAAGGTAATAAGTTAGTTGATTTTTAGTTTTTTTGAAGATACTTCAGTATCGAGCAAAGGCAACCAAGTGTTATTTAAATTAACTGAAATTGATGCTACACAATTATCTTTATTTAATAATATATACGCACTTGCTTTGATTTTGAGTTTTTTCCTTTGCTAAAATACTCGAAGCGTCCCAGTTTATTCTATGATTGTTATTAAATGAGTGTTGGCAGATTTTTGATATCTGAAATTCTGTGTTTTTAATGTATGATCTGTGTTCTTTTATGCGTTTGGCTAATGGTCAACAAGTTTCACCTTTATAAAACTTATTGCATTCGCAAGGTATTTTATAAATGACATTTTTGTATTTTCATTTAAGTTGTATGGTTTTGTTTTTGTTAATTGACATCTAATGGTGTTTTGTGTTTTAAAGATTGTGCGAATATTAAATTTATTTCCTATTCGTTGAATAGGGAATAGGAATAGTCTGGGAATGTATGGTAAAAATAAATTTGTAATAGGTCTATTCTGATTTTGTCTTATATTTGGATTTTCAAATTCAAAGGAAACAATTATTTATAAAATCAAGAGAATAATTATTTTGAATTAAAATATCTTTTAAATAATCTTTTTCATTATTTATCTTTTGATTAGAACTTTAATTCTATCAAATAGACTTTTTACAACTCCCTTTTTAACCATTATGGGGTGATTTGAGTTGAAGTTTAAGTATCTATTTGTATGTGTAGGTTTTCTGTAAATTTTTTGTTTCGAAATTGTTTAAATCTTTTTTTTATTAAAATATCAAGAAAAGGTAGTTGTGAGTTGTTTTCTTTTTCTAAAGTAAACCTAATAGTTGGTTCTTGTGTATAAATGTGTGTTAAAAAATGATTCAAACAGTGTTCGTCATGTTGGTATATAAAAAAAATGACATCTATATATCTCCACCAAACTAAAGGTTTATATTGATAATTCTCTACATTTGACTCAAAATTCTCTCTTTTCAGTAATTTTTGGTGTGAGTACAAAATAAAAGTATTAAATTATTGTATAATGATTTAATTATATTTCTGCAGACTTTTTTAAACGAACTGTTCCTGATATCTCCGTGCAACATCAGAGTAAATATCGAGCGAAAGGCCAGCAGTAATTAAAGCGGCGTTGCCTCGCCTTCTTGTCGAACAAGAGCCAATCAGAAACGTTGATTACGTAATTAAAACACCAGTCTTTGTATCATTTACGGAAATTGTGTGCCAATGAAATGCCTTGATTGCTATAAAACGCTTTCTATTGGCTGATAGAAGTTACGCAATAAAAGTTGGTTTGATGGAAACTAGTACACGTTTATTAAATAATATACAGGGTGATTCAAAAATCGATTACGGAACTTAAGGGGGTGATTCTACTTGATATAATAAGGGTAGAGCTTTATATATATTTTTTTTCAAAATGTCATTCGTTTTCGAGTTACAAGCCGTCAAAGTTCAATTTTTATTTTGGTTTTTTCGCCATATTGCATTTATTTTTTACCCAATCCAGTTGATATTTGGCACACAAATCGAGCTTTGCAGATTCTAAAATTTTAAGATAAAAGTGCTTTTTTTAAATACCTCCAGAGGGCACTTTACCTAAAACTTAAAAATTATTTACATCATAACTTTTTTATTATGACAGATATCGCAAAGCTGGGGGCGCCATTTTATAGACAATCAAACTTAAAAAATAAGGTACTATTTATTAAAGTCGATAAACCTCACCAATAGACATCAAAGTTTTCATCAATTTCAATCAAATTACCTACATACATACAGGGTGTCCAGTAACTCAACCGACAAACTTAACCAAACGATTCTACAGCAAAAAATAAGAAAAAAACTGCAAAGTCGCATCTCTCGGGATACTGTCCAACCTGGAGATGCAGATTTTACACTAGCTGAAGGTATATCTTTCAAAGCTAATTGAAATCACCAACCGCAGACCGGGTTCGGACTATTTTGGTCTCATCGGTACGGTGTAGGCGATAACAAGCTCCAAAAAACCCTATAAGAAGCGGAGATGTTGAATAAACGTAATAGTTTATTGTCCATTACGCCATCTTTTGGTAGAGTTTTTTCCTATTTTAATTTTGTTAAATTATTAGTGTTATTTTTCTGCCATAATATGATATTTCGGTTGGATTTTTGACACGAATCATATAATGTCACATAAATTTTCCGTCGAGTTTTCTAAACATGACGTCATTAGATTTTAATGAGCTAGTATGACAAAAAAATGACGCCGAAAAGACGTCGCTTTAACGACGTCAAAAACACGTCAGTAAAATGACGTTAAAACAACGTCATAATTTTGGTTTGATGACGTCATTCTGGTCATCATGGCTTGCTGTTTGGGAACATGGTTAAATGTCGGCAGTATTAAATCTATAAAAATTGTGTGTAATAATTTGATGGGGGATAAAAAGTTTTGTTTGCAGTCCAGTGATTATTTTGTTCCATGTGCTACTCACTGACTATTTAAATAAGAAATACTGACTGTTCCATATTAATAGTCATAATTCGAATATAAAACAAATAAAACAAAAACAGAACCTCCGAGATTACCCGATCTGGCCACTAGCGACCGTTAAACATTCCTGCATATATTTCCTTCCTTCTGCATTTACGGCTGATCTTCGAAAACCATCTGAACGCACGAGAGCTACAAAGACAGTCCATCACATGTCCATCACCCACGTCATGCTCATTTCTTGGTCTTGTCTTTTCTCGTCTCGATTCTTGTTGTTGTCTCCGTCTTGTTATCCATTCACGGGTTCGTGGTTACTATTTTAGTTTTCGCAAGACTAGGTTTTAGGTTTAAAAGAACGATTTTTATACTACGAGATCCGAATAGGAGGCAACCTTCACCCATCTGTATACCAAATAAAAACTGTTTTATATTAAAGACGATATTTAAACATAGGTATCTCCATAAGGTTGCCTAGAAAAATGTCAAGGCCATATTTAATTTAAAAAAATAACTTTAAAATTGACAGACCTTGTATAATGACAACCTCTATTTTTGTACATACCGTATGCTAGTTATTATAATATATATATATATATATATATATATAATACAAAATATTTTACTTCCTTTAAAGACAGTTAAATGAAAACGTCCTGCTTTTCTATGCTATCCACCACGACTCTCTCCCAGACCGGTTTCGCCTGCCTTACAGGAACTCCTCAGTGAGGCTGTATCCAGTCGTGGTGAATAGCATAGGAAACCAGCGTCTACTTATTAGACAAGTTTCGTTGTCCAGCGGTAGGATATTTAAATATATATATATATATATATATATATATATATATATATATATATATATATATATATATATATATATATATATATATATTTAAATAATTACGAAAAAAGTGCCTCTACATAAAAGTTCCGCTTGATGAGAAAATACATTTCCACCAAACTATTTGCAGGTTTAATGTACAGGGTGAACTAAAAAGACTTGTTACCCAATTAAGATACAGGGTATTTCCTAACTACGGAAGGAAACTTTAAAGGGTAATTTTATTTTTGTCATTTTATAAAAAAAAAGTTTCTTTTTACATACGTCCGAGTTGATTCGTTTCTGACATACAGGCCGACAAAATAATTAAAGTGGTATGTGCTGGGTATCAGACAAAGATCTTCTGACATATTTTTGCCGCTGAACACGAATCTAAAGTCAAAACTAAAGGTCAAACTGCAAAAACCGAATTGCGAGGCCCAAGCGGGCACTGACAATTACACCTTTAAAAAAAACAAAGGTGTGTTATATAGCACCTTATTTTAAAGGCCCTTTAATACTCTATTTACCGCCACTTTGTTTTTAAAAACTGGCCCAGCCGTTCTAGACTTACAAGCCAATATAATGAAATCTGCTGTTTGTATAGTATTTAAGCCAAATTTCAAATGGTTGTAAGTCAGGAACCGCTGGGCTGATTTTCAAAAAAAAGTGGCGTTAAATAGAGTATTAAAGAGCTCTTAAAATGAAGTGCTGCATGTGCCCCCTTGGCCTCCGCAATTCGGTTTTTGCAGTTTGACTTCAGATTCGTATTCAGCGGCAAAAATCATTTCAGAAAATCTTTGTCTGATACCCAGCACATACCTTTTTTCCTTTTTTGTGGGTCTGAGTTATTTTTTAAAAGTCGGTATTTTCTAAATATCTTAAATACGAAGCCAGAAACAACAAAATGTACGACACTAAAAGTTGTATTTTTAGTTGCTTTATAGGAAATAATATAAATACTACATAAAAAGCCAGTGTCGTACATTTTTCTCTCAATAATATTGGCTGTTGTGCCCACTGAGCAGGACTGGACCTAATAAAGTCAATCTAGTTAAAGCTTTACAAGAGCTTTATTACATCACACAAGCATACTAAATTTCAACCAAATCGGCTTGAGGGTATTTAAGATATTTAATAAATATCAAATTTTTAAAAAACTTTAAAGCCTTGTATCTCAGAAACGAAGCAACTGCGAACATATGTTTATAGGAACTTTTCTTCATAAAATGACCTTTAAAGTTTTTGTGCCGTTGTTAGGAAATACGCTGTATATTAATTTGGTAACAAGTTTTTTTAGCCACCCTGTACATCCAACATAAAATTATCTTTGTGAAAATGTATTTTTCATCAAGCAGGACTTTTAAGAAGAGGCACTTTTTTCCGTAAAGTTAATAATTAAAAAGTGTTCCATTTGGTAAGAACTTCCTGTTAAATTTTATTTCTTTGTAAAAATGAAAACATATTTTGTAATGATTATTTATTTTTTATGAGAAGAATGAAAGAGCATTTACTTATTTTTTTTTTTAAAGTGGCTGTTTTATTATGAATTTTTTAAGTTTTTAACGATGTCTCTTTAACTTTTAAAATGTTTTCCTTCTAATTATGATACGTAGAACCTTAAAACAAAAAAATGTGATTAGATCAGATGTTGTTTTCGTATACTAGCTTTTCTAATTCTGTAGACCCAGCTGACGTTTTGATAAAGGTGTCCATGATCGTTGGGGCCAGGATTATTTCCATAGCCATATATAACGCATCAGTGACGTAGATAATTTAATTATATGAGGGAGGTATTGGAATGTACAAAGTATATTTGAGTGTTGTTTTATATGGCAAAATCCAAAATCGCAAAAAAAACAAGAAAACAGTTTTCCAACTTACAAAACGCTACTTTACAACCGTCAAGTGTAAGAACCCTTAAAACATTGTCTGAATGGGGTTAGTAATCTTTTTACCCCCTCCCCTTATCTACGTGAGTGAAAATCATAACCACAGATGTTTAAGGTTTTTTTTATGTCTTGAGCAAGGTAAAAGGAAGTTTGTTAACACAGGACTTAAAAATTTGAAGATTTGGGGAGAAGGAAAGACCTGGGGCCAGTCCAGTCGGACCGTATAGGGATGCATACGCGCGGCCCCACGAGTCTCCCTGCTGGGAATTGCAAGTGGAGGGACTATACTGGATAACTCGTCGGAGCAGAAGCCGTGAAAGTATCTATATAAGTGCGATAGATCTCCTACAGCTCGACGATGGGCAAGAGAAGAAAGTCTTTCAGTAAGTAGGGGATCATTAATAAGACGAACAGCTCTTCTTTGAATGGCATCAAGAATTTTGAGGGTTGTGGGGGACGCCATTCCCCAGACATGAAAACAATGTTCCAAAGAG
Organism: Listronotus bonariensis; assembly: GCA_014170235.1. Classification (NCBI taxonomy): domain Eukaryota; kingdom Metazoa; phylum Arthropoda; class Insecta; order Coleoptera; family Curculionidae; genus Listronotus; species Listronotus bonariensis. The sequence continues at coordinate 58,061 of JACEGR010002033.1, forward strand.
GGTCGAATTTGTGACACATACAAAGCGTATAAATTTGAAGAGGAAAAATACTTTTTGCTCGGAAAAGAAACCGCAAGCCATTTTGGAAGCCGCCGTGGCTATAGATACGATGTGTTTATGCCAGTTGAGGTTGTTTTCAAATGAGATGCCCACAAGGTTAAATGTGTCCTTGCTCTGCAAAACCTGGCCACTCATAAGCAAAGGGTGAGTGTTTGATAATTTTTTCCGCGACAAGGAACATGATTGAGTTGTGGAAGCATTAAATTGAATGAGATTTTGGCGCCTCAATCCAATATTAAATTGAGGTCCTGTGAAAGAGATATCTGAATCGTCCTGCGTTTGCTTTTCAAGTCGGGTTGAAAGATTGATTTGACAACCTGAAAACTGGCGTATCATCGGCAAAACTATGAATGGGATTGGTTGTGGAAGAAAGAAGGTAATTGATGTAAAGAAGAAACAAAGTTGGTGCCAGTACTGAACTCTGGTGTCATAGTTAAGTAAATAATATAAGGGCGTTCCATGGTAAAACATTTTTTTTTAAATATCTTTTAATTTTGGAATAAACATATTCCTAAATGCCTTTATACGGAGGATTTTTCTAAATAGTACCTGCAGTGCTACATTTCGAATAAGCAATTAAAAATCGTACATTTAACACGTATTTTCTATCCCAACCCTAGTTAGTGTGAGCATTTTATTTAATAACATCCAATATTTTTCTAACAATTGTTTTCAAAAACTGATAATTATTAACTAAAAAATATAACAAGTATTTTTATTAGTAATAATTTTTAAAGTTAGTGACTTTTGATGATCTATGTGAGTGGAAGTAAGTAAGCGATAGTCGCAGTGGCGGCGCCAGGGGTGGGCGTGGTGTGGCGAGCGCCCAACCTCAATTGCTCTTGCCCAATCGTTCGCCCAACCTGCTAATTGAACGCAAAAAAGTTATGTTTAAAAAACCATTCTATTTATATAAATTATTAAGAATTTTTGAATAAATGATCTATGATCGCAATATTAAAAATTACCAGTATGTTGCGCTTTATCATTAGAAACGGATTTAATGTAAAATTTAAATATAAAATAAAATATCCTAATAAAATTTTTCAAAAATTACAATTTTTTCCCCTCAGTTATGTGTATTTATTTAAAATTTTAATGCCCAAATGTATATCATTTATTAACAAAATAAAATACAGTGATGATAATAAAATAATTACCACTTTGTCTTTTGAATGTTACTTTTTTCTTTAAATAGAAATGGGAATCATGTAGAACCTCGTTTTAAAGGCCCTTTAATTCTCTACTCACACCGCTATTTTTTTGAAAATCGGCTACTCACACCGCTATTTTTTTGAAAATCGGTCCAGCCGTTCCGTACTTAGAACCGTTTAAGGTGGCTTAAATGCCGTACAAACAGTGCGATTTTAATGAAATTGGCTTGTAAGTCTAGAACAGCCTTGCCGACTTTTAAAAACAAAAGTAGAAAATTCAAGGACGTTTAAAACGAGGTGCTACACGACCTACATTTCTATTTGCAAAAAAGTTGCCAGTGCCTCCTTGATACTAGACCACCTGCCCAAAGGTATTTTAATGTCAAAAAGTAGCTCAAGTGACACCATTTTACACAAATTTTACCCGATCTCGACACCTTGACCCATTTAATAGTTAAGAAGGAGAAAACTTTTAATACCGCAATGTATGTACAAATTGAAGCTAAACTTCAAAGGCCTGTAACTCTAGAACGACTGGACCGATTTTTAAACATAAAATGGTGATAAATAGAGATTTTAAAGACGTTAAAACAAAGTACCACATGACCCCTCTTTCCATTAAAAAAAGTTGCTAGTGCCTTCTAAACGAAAATTATTTTTATGTCAGAGAGTAGTTTAAGTGACACCTTTTTACCCAAATTTTACCCGATTTTAATAACTTGTCCCATTCAAAAGATAAAAGTCCCCCTCTTTTAAGATTCTTACTGTATATGTCACTAAAGGTGATAGTAAGATATTTTTGGTTTACACAGCCTACTAAGCAAACAATTTTCTCGTAAACCGTTTATTTTATTACATTTAAATGAAATGATTAGATTACGAAATAGTTCGTGAAACATTTCAATATCACATGTCCGCAGAAATCTAATTGATATATCGAACTAAAAATGAAAAAATAAATAATAGTTTAAAAAACACGCTTTTATATGCAACCGAACTAAAAATTGGAAAATAATTTTTCATTACAAAGAGTTTGTATTACAGTAATAAAAGGTCAAGCAATGAATCATAATTATATATCTCAAAAATAGAATTATAATAAAATTTAAGATAATAACAGAATAATTCACTTCAGAATAAAAGCGTGGGGTGCTTAATATATTAAATGTTATAATTATTTCCTTTGTAAATATCTATGAGGGAAAAGTTATGAAAAAATAGTAAAATGCACCCCACGCTTTTTCCTTAAGTTAATTATTCTGTTATTACCATAAATTTTATTATAATTCTATTTTGAGGTATATAATTATGATTCATCGTTTGACCTTTTATTACTGTAATACAAAATCTTTGTAATGAAAAAATTATTTTCTAATTTTTAGTTCGGTTACATATAAAAGCGTGTTTTTTTAGTTTTTTTAAACTATTATTTATTTGTGTAAGGTTTTATTTAAGGTACATTTACTGGAAAACTCTCTCATCATTAAAATGACTTTGTCGATAATTTAAATGCCAGGCTCCGATTCTGGCTTAACTGATCCACAGTTTGCGCACAATTGTGTGTAAATTTGATTTTTTCCACCACCGGCTCGAGCCGTACCACTGTTTTCGGTTAATTGACGAATATTTTATCATATATTTCGTTATTGGAAGCCCGATCGCAATCAATACTAGTAAATTGTATGAGAAAATTTAAATAGAATACGTCGTTTTATATAGACTGCGTCCATAATATCTTGAACAAATTTAATCAAAATTCAGGTAATGATTTTTGAAATGAATGGCGAAAAATGTCCGGTTTCCTGTTAAATTGCACATGTATTTATTTAGCTATTAATTTATTATAAAATAAAAAAAAATATGCAACTGGTAATAAAAAAATTATTATGTATTCCAAAAAACGCCAATTGATTATTATATGATTTAAGATTAAGTGGGGATTATATGGCACCCTGGTGTCTAAATTAAATGTATTAAAGTTAACGACAAAAATCGCAAATACAGGGTGATTCATAAATCGATCACAAAACTTAAGGGGGTGATTCTACTTCACAAAATAAGGGTAGAGCTTTATATATATTTTTTCAAAATGTCATTCGTTTTCGAGTTACAAGCCGTCAAAGTAAATTTTTTAATTTGGTTTTTTCACCATATTGCATTTATTTTTTAACCAATGCAGTTGATATTTGGCACACAAATCAAGCTTTGCAAATATTAAAATTTTAAGATAAAAGTACTTTTTTAAATACGACCAGAGGGCACATTACCTAAAACTTAACATTTATTTACATTAATTACATAACTTTTTATTTTGAAAGATATCACAAGGCTGTGGGCGCCATTTTATATACAAGCAAAAATTTAAAAAATAAGGTACTTTCTATTAAAGTCTATAAACCTCACCGTTTAGGCACCAATAGACATCAAAGTTTTCATCAATTTTAATCAAATTACCTACATACATAAAGAGTGTCCAGTAACTCAACCAACAAACTTTACGGGCGACTCTACAACAGAAAATAAGAAAATAACTTTATATAAATATATGCCCTAAACGTCTTAGTTTTTGAACTACGGAGTGTTAAATATTTAAAAAAAAACTTTTTTTTAATTTATTAACACACACATTTTTTATAGAAATAATAACCCAAAAAAAAACAAAAAATAATACTATTAAGAGTATCTCAGTAACCGGAGAAACTAAAAAGATCATGTAAATTGTTTCATTCCAAATCTCACAGATACCACGATTTTCGTCTATTTGCGACGAGTTTTGATAATTTAATATTGAAATTACCTTGATCATGACGTGATAGGGTTAAACCGACCTAGGATTTGAATTCAGCGACCCAAAAACCTAAAGAGACTATGGTCTGTCTGTCGGAGCACTAACTTTTTTGTGTGTGACTCTGTTATTAAACTAATATTTTGTTTTTATTTTATAGAATAAAAATAAAAAAGCTAAGATAGTGTTAATTAATAAGCTTGACACTAGGCACAGTACATAATTAATATTAAAATAACTAATAAACATTGTGTATAGTTTTAGTGGCGTGCTTGGGATTTTGTCTTGGGGGGGCTGGAAGTGGTTAAACCAAAACCCTAGGGTATTTTGGGACAGCTGGAATTTTCATTTATGCAAAGGGGCTGGAGATCCTCGCCCAAAGACTGTGAAAAATAAGGCACCTTAGACACTAGTGTCGCAGATACGATGTCGCTAATATTTTGGTGGAGTAAACTACTTCTTGGCCAGATGCGGAAGGAATGACGCGTGACTTGAGCAGAAATACCATAACATATTTATAAATGAAGCATTAAATAATAAATATTGTTAAAAATATTTATTGTTTTTTTAATAAAAAAAAGCTTCGAGGGGGTCCGGTCTCTGCTCGTCTCCCCTGTTGGCACGCCACTGTAGTTTTATTAATAATGATAATAAAAAGCTTTTATTGGTACCAAATAATTAATTATAAAAATAAGTTATAAAATGTATGGCAAGATCCAGCAAGCTGGTCTTTAAGCTAACCAAATTTTTGGTAATAATTTTAAAAAAGCGACAGTTTTTGTGTTTGTTTTCTTCTTTATTCCGTTTAGCAAAGGTCCTCTATTATTCTTCGATCATAAACCTCATTACTAATTCAGCTCATGCCGTTTTATGAACACAACCCGTTTGTTGGCTGATGCCTTTTACGAAGCTTAATCAATCTTTGTCGACAGTTTTCCACTTATGTTAATTAACGAAATTTAAGTTGGTTTTGTAAAAAAGCTCATATTTTTTTTGGTAAAAGAGCAAGACTTAATACGCATACACACGGTGAGGCATACCTTCAAGCCTACTTTCAGGTATAAATTTGTGTAGGAACGCTTCGTCAGTTTAGTATAGACACAATCGCACTTACTCGCGAGCTACCTTTCAGTTCGGGTAGACGCATGGACGTATATCGTAGGTTTAAAGGTAAAAGTCACTAATTACATTTTTGGTAAAAAACATTGTTCCAACAGTTTTAAGTTATTTATAGATGAAGAATTTTGTTGAACTAATTTATTACATTTATGACATCCATAAATCTTTATTAAAATATTCTACAATAAAAACCTCGTTTATCTTTTCTTTTTATCATATCTTTGGTATAAAATTGTTGCTATTTTCTAAACCATAAGGGGTCACTTAGTAAGTTTTATCTTTAAACCGACGATATATAGCTTTTTGTGGGAAGGGGAGGGTTTACTGCAAAGAAATTTGCAATAAAAATTGTTTTAAAAGCAAAAAAAGAGCTTTACATAATGATATGCATTAAAAACACAGCAAAATAAAGCTTTTCTAAGATTCTGTAGTATCTGTATCTTTTATCAGAATTATTTTTTCTCTTAAGATATACAGGGTACGACAAAAAGTATGATTTTTTAAAATGGAACACCTTTTATATTGAATCATTATTTAAAAGATAATATAAAGAGCCTTATAAAAATACCATATTTCATGGGTCTATCTTTATTGGTTTTGGAAATATGGCATTTAAAAAAATTATTGGGCAATTATTGCCATACTTACATACCTAAACACCTCAAAGAATTTATCGCATATGCTCGATATTTCCCATAAGCTTTAATACAAAAATGCTTTTATTTAAATGGCCATATCTCTTATAATAATTAAGTTAACAAGACAATTAAAAAAAAGAAAATGTTAAGGAAAGGTGGAGCTATAACTTTATCGTAACCGTTGTTATTTACTGTTACCAATACATCCTACGGGGTGATAAAATTTAAGAAATACTAATAATAATTTTTAATTGGCCTGTATAATGTGCTGTTGAAATGGAGTTATCAAATTTGTGATTATAAAATATTAGAAATGAGTAAGGGTATAATTTATTAACAAATGATATTCGTCCCAATTAATAGTACATTATATAGGCCGGTTAAAATAATTAATTTTTTTCAAAAATTTTTTTCACCCCGTAGGATGTATTGGTAACAGTAAATAACAACCGTTACGATAAAGTTATACCTCCACCTTTCCTTAACATTTTCTTTTTTAATTGTCTTGATAACTTAATAATTAAAAGAGATATGGCCATTTAAATGAAAGCATTTTTGTATTAAAGGTTATGGAAGAAATCGAGCATATGCGATGATTCTTTTGAGGAGTGTACATATAATTTAAATTTACAACTATTCTTTAGGTTTGATGAACATATTTCGGAAACTAATAAAGATAGATATATCAAAAGATTCAAAAGTAGTATTTTTTTAAAGCCCTATAAAATATCTTTTTATTAGTTATATAATATACAGGGTGTTCCATTAAAAAATAATACTTTTTGTACAACCCTGTATATATTAGGAGATATATTACTGATTTAGAAACTACGAAATTAACCCAAAAAAACTGATATATTTATTTACTTTGTAACGACAAACAATAAAAACATTTAAGGAGGGTGAAAATTTATAGCTTGACAAACTTGAATAAGTTGGCAAAACATGTGGTCAAGGCTAAATTTAATTTAAAAACATGCCTCTAAATTTTTGATATTTCCTGTATATTGTCGACTTCTATTTCTTAATAGTGTGAACAAAGAGTCTGGAAACCCTCAAATATCTCGGAGAGTTTTGAACCAAACTGGACGAAATTTGGTACTCCTGGGTAAAACCATTCTGAATTAAGTATGTGTTGATTTTGGGCGATATTGCCAGATTTTTAGTTTTGCAGAAATTTAAAACAGATACCTATTTTTTATTTTAATATTGGATTCCAGCTGTTTTTAACTATACAATGGTATGGAAGTCAATTTTTTTCTTTAAGTATTAATAGCAGAAAAGTAAAAGTTAAAATAATAGGTGTTAACCACTGATCTCGATGGATTGCCAATGTTATAACCTGCGCGAAAAAAGTTACATTTCATGGGCGAAAAAACCGGTTTGTGCGCAAGCAAGTTAAGGGTAAACGCAACTGGCGCCAAACATACTATCCGCATTATCGGAAAGAATTTGTCGACGGCGTTCTGGTTTTCTGTTCGAAGTACGGTAGCTAATGAGCGTCACGGTCAGACCGCGGACGAAGGGTACGCGGTGCCGGTGTTTGTATTTTGCCACGGCTTTTAGGTGCGCATGTTCGTCCACCCATCCATTTGTTTACTGCGCGAGGTAGTAAAAATCCGAAAAATGCTTCTTGCCACTGCGGATCTAAATGTAAGTTATCTATGGTGTTAACTGCGTAGGTATAATCTAACATTTATACCTTGCAACTTTCAAACTGGTTCCTCGTCAGTGTTGACCTAAGGAATACAGGAATACCTAGTGCAATTTGGGTTTCTGAATATTAAAATGCTCTATTTAAATAAATTTGAACATTAAGTGTAGTATTTTTTGTTTGTAAACTTGTATGCATTTTAAATTTTGTTAAAAATTAGTAATTTTGTTTATTCTATTTGGGAATTTAATTTATGTCAAAGCTTTCAAGCCACCAGTTCAAAATTTGCAAGGTGTAAACAGTAATACCTACGCAGTTTACGCCTATCATTTTTACTAAATTAAACAGTTTTTCTGCTATTATTACTTTAAAAAGATAAATTAAATCTTAATACCATTGTACAGCAAAAAACAGCGGGAATCCAATAATAAAATAAAAAAATAGGTATCTCATTTAAATTTAAAAACATTAAATTAATTCCTGCGAAACTGAAGATCTGGCAACATAGCCAATATCATCACTAAATGGTAGTGGTATTTTTTAAAGCCCCTTAAAATATATTTTTATTGGCGATGCAACATATAGGGTTTTCTATTTTAAAAATATCAGACAAACTATCAAATTCCTGAGAATAGTCATATTCCGAAACTATTAAAAGTTCGACAGATCACATGGAAGCTTTTTTAAGCTCTTTGATAGATCTTTCGAATGGTGATATAATATACCATATAGTATTCCATTTAAGTAAAGAATATTTTTTGCAATAAATTGAAAACAAAAAGTTTAATTGTTTTTTTCTGTGTTTTGACAGCACGTTAATCAGCGGAAAAAATACCTACTACTACTTCTCTAATTCAACCGACTTCGTATCTCCAATAATAATGTTAGCGATAGTGCCAATTTAAGTTTAATCACCCTGTATTGTAAATGTATTTCGAACTAACATTGGTAAATGTATTAACAAAGGACTTCTTAAATTGCAGGTCGCAAAGAAGATTCCTGTAAGCAAACGACTCTTCGTTGGGTAAAATCAAGAATGAAAAGAATTGTGAAAAATATCATACTGCAAGGAACCTATAAAGCCTCAAGTTTATCTTTCAAATTACCTACTTTTAAAATAATTTTTAATACTATTAAATTAATTTTTGGAAAAAACCTGATTTAATGATTTACTTTACTTGAATATTTATTAAATAAAAATTTTATTTTGAACTTCTTAACCAGCTACATAAGCCATTTTTCTCATTTACTTCCTCGCCAATGCCATAATCCAGAATTTTTAAACGAAATCCCTAATGCTCTCCATTTTTCCTAATTCCACACATCATACGCACACACATGGAGAACGCCGCGCGATCTCCCCCTCCCACCCTCGTCACCCTTAACTTCTTATTAGTCCCTGTTTTCTTTTCTCGCATCTTCTATCCTCGTTTCTCCCGTTTTTCCTCCTTTTCCACCAAATAAACGGGCGAAGCGAGAGCCCAACTTCACATATTAGATAGGGACTTTTCGCGTTACTATTTTTACTGTTATTTACTTAGGAAGCTAACGGTATACACCAATCAGCCATCACGAACTGATGAACTTCCACCCTGTTTCCCTGATTTAGCCTCCTCTGATTTCTGGCATTTCTAACACCTTAAAAATCATGTTTAAAAGGATTTTTATTGAAAGAATTCTTAGATGCAAACCATGACAGCATTTAATGTTCTTAATTCATGAAAGGAATCTAAAAATTAAAAGATAACTTAAAACAAGTCTATAAAAGTTTGAAGATATTATATTGAATAATAAATAAATATTCAAACCACAAAATTGTTTTTCTTATTAAACCCCAGCATTTATTTAATTGGAATTGTATATTGGAAAAGTGTAAAGAAGAAAGATAACACAACTCAAAAAACTACTACTCTTTAACCAAATGGCCATCGAAAAAATATTTTTTCACGACCGTTAGAAAAAATGTTGTTTTTTTAATCGTTACCATGAAGGTAAAGTACTTCATTTTGATACACTACATAAAGTGTTAAAAAAATAACTTTTTTTTAACATTTCGAAGCTCCTTTTCACACTTTGAATAAGTATTTTGTTTTAATGCCCACGGAATAGCTTAAATGTCAATTTATGCAATGTATCAGTAAACGTGATATTACCTTTGATTTCGTCATTATTTCTTTTAGTTCATGTTTTACTAGTTTTAAAATTTGACAGTTATTAAATAAATTTAATGAAAATTATTGAAAAGGAATTTATACTCTTTATTATTAGTTCTACAAAAAGTAAGTACATACAATTTTTTAAAATTAAATAATAAATGCATAGGTATGAAGAGGATAATTGTGTTTTAAAAATAAGAAGGCTATAATTTTTTGTTGCAATTTAAGGGCTGTGCTGCAAAAATTAAAATTAATAGGTTTAGATAAATAAAACTTGTATAAAATGGTGTTTGGGAAAATTTATACGGTCGTGGAAAAAATATAGTATGTAACACATGCCCAAAGTGTCTTTTTAGCCCTCTATACTTTCAAAACAATACGATACGTTAGTTGCTATCCGTTACGTTAAACTTATCAATACAGCACAGGTATCAGTATCGCGATAGGTAATGTATCCCGACTTTGGGACGTCAAAATTAGAAAAGAACAAGATTTATAAACATAGAATTTGATTGATTGACAAGTGACTTAAAAGCTAAAGGTTAAAAAGATTGTAACCAAAATTGCATCCATCGTTAAATTAAATACATAGTAAAGAGCAGTTGAACCACAGTAAAATCACGAAAAAAAAACCGTTGGAAAAAATTGTTAAGCGTCTCTTTGACACCTGTTAGGTTAGGATACAAACCCTGAACAAAATTGGTTTAGGTGGTTGCATAAAGAATTTTAAATTACAGTACGTAAGTTTGCTTTAAGCTGTGCTTTTAACCTTGTTTTCTTTTATTTTGATTGCCGACGTATTGTCTCCCGTTGCGTATACGGATAGGTATAAGTGTGGGTGTCTATATTTATATTGTTGATTTTTGTCTCTATTAAATAATAGTAACTAAACAAAAAACTTTTATTTCTTTAATGACGTATGTTATTAAGCAGCTTTATTTTAAAACTTTTAATATTTAATATTATAAACGTTCTGGTATGCTTTTTTTAGTTTTTGAAGTAGATTTAATTTTTGTTTTAAATTTTTTTATGAGGTTAGTTAAATAGTAGATATTCTGGTTATTTTATAAGAGATATGATTGAAACTAACACACTACACTACACCAACAAGATAGATTTTTTCTTACAATTAATAATTTTTACTGTGAAGCAGTAAAGCTAAGAAATTGTAAGATGCAAGAAGTCGTAAAGCCTCAATATACAAATTTTCTTTTAAAGTAAACATACGGGAGCGGCGCGAACACTCCCCATTTCCAGGCAGCGTTCCTTTGTGACACAAATGAGAATCTTTCTGGAGCTAATGTTAAATTATTCCGCTCACATTTAAAAATATAATGCATGCAGGAAGCCGAGGCTACGGAGAGGAGAAAAGGAGAAAAGACAGTCTTTATTGACGTGAAAAACTGGGCCTGCGCCTGGAAAATTACAATTTGTATTCCTCTGGAAATTATTTTTCTTATTAAATGCAATATTAATGCTGAAAAACTATTTTGCCCTTATATATAACCAGAATAGTTTTAGTTCGTCAGACATTATCAATGTCCCTTTATTTTAATAAGCAGTTACTACTGCTATGTTAATTAATTAATAATTTTATCCAATTGAATTATTTATAAAAAGAAATACAACCTACTTAAAATTTAATTTTTTTATCAAAACAATATTTAAAAACTCAATTATTGGCCCTTCGAGCCGAATTGTGGACTCAGAGTACCACCGAACTCATCAATAATAATTACTTAACTTTCAGTAATAGTAACCATAATGACTACAGTAACTCAGTTACTCGTAGATTCATGGTTCCGCACAGTTCAAAAGCCATTTCAGATGTTTTCCTGAAGTTCAACCCTGTATACATTCTAGGAGGACAAATGCAAATGGATTTTCTTGCTTCATAAAAAATAATTAGCAAATTAAATCTAAACTATATAAATTGTTAAATTCTCCAAAATTTATCCAAGATCGAGCATTTACAATTTATTAAGCTTCCCATCTTGGTAATGTAATATCGGCCCACTTCACTGGACAGGGGCTTCTGCCTAGCTATTGCACATACTAGGGTTAGTAAAGGTACCGCAACTCTCAAATATCTTTAAAACCGCTAAAGCTACATTAACCAAATTTGGTATATAACATGTTTGTTACACGTATTTTTTCATGTTTTTAAATAAGATACCTCACGTATTTTTATTACATTTAATTGGGCGAATTAAATTTCGTAGGTTTCTAAATTTTCTAAATTCTGTCTCTATTAATTGCTGAGATATGATAGACTTCACTTTTAGTAAAAAGTACTTTAGCGCCCAAATATTTTTAAAACTGCTAAATCTATGTATATGTTACGCACAAATATCGAAAACGCTCATTGAGCGAAAATAACGCACCCACGTAGTTATGGACGAAAGTAAAGTGACCAAAAACCAAAATTAAATAGTTTTTCGTTTTATGGTCGTGAATTCATGACCGCATTGCATTGTGTTCATTTTAGAAGCAACCACAACGCGTTATGTTCCTTTGAAGAACGACCATAAAACGATAATTTTTTATTAAAAGTGACCACATACTTAAATACCTTAAAATATAGTGAAAGCGTCATATATTGAAAATAAATACATAACTTAAGATTTAGTTTACATAGACAGAATACAGTTTAAAAGTTGGAAATATTCTTAAACATGAACATAATAGGTACTTCGTAATTTTAAACAAGTAAACAACTAGCAAAAAATAATAGATAATAATAAATGATAATTTTTCGTTAAAAATGTCTTTACTGGAACTACCGATATAGTCAAGATAAATATAACTGACTTAAAAGCAAAACCGACTCACTCTGCTTGAAGTACTAACAACTAAAGTACAAACGTGAAAGGGTGCACCACATTAAGGAAACTGGTTAAGACAGGAAGAGCCCGGTGTTCGGTTGATTTAAACCATCCATTTCGCGTTGTGGTCGCTTCTAAAATGACCACGACGCGTTGCGGTCATAAGTTCACGACCATAAAACGGAAACTTATTTAATTTCGGTGGTTGGTCATTTACCTTCGTCCATAACGCGTTGTGTGCGTTATTTCCGCTCATTGAGCGTTTTCGATATTTGTGCGTAACAGTTACATAAAATTTGGTATTTGGGATAACTTAAAATGGTAATAGCATTTATTGGTCCTTCAAGCCGGATTAAGGTTATAGACTCCAAAGTAATCGATAATAATTTCTGTAGCTCCAGTAATGGAAACCTATGTGAGAAAAGTAACTCGGTAACGCAAAAGTAGGTTCCTGGTTTTTCATATTAAAAGGATAAATGCAAATTTATTTTTCCTACGACCACTTGTGAAAATAGCAAATAGCACACTGATTTCATGCATAGAAAATGCGTTATATCACACTAGTGTTGCAAAGTACTTTACAGCACTAGTGTTGCAAAGTACTTTACAACACTGGTGTGATACATATTATGATGTCATTCTAAAAACTGCTATTGGTTTTGCAAGTGACATATTTATTGTAGTGACAGTAAAAAAAAACTTTTTATTTACCTTAAACGGTAGAACCCAAATTAGCGAAAATCATCTTATTTTATATTTATTAAAATTTACGAAAAATAAAAACATAAACAAAAATAGACATAACCACAAAAACAACTTTCACTGACTGGCACAGTGTTGTGCATTTACAATTTTTATATTTATTATATTTTGTATTATAATGTATAGTTGGTTGCCTAAGCATGATTGTCATAAATTAATAAATCTAGTGACTCAGGCATTCGACTATTGGCGCGGTGATTAGCCGTGGTGGTACAGTTCTGTTAAGATGGCTAAATTGTACTTTTGTGTATTTTTGAATAGTTTACTTTTATGAAATATAGTTCTTAAAAGTGCATTAATGGCTTTTTATTGTTAGCACAACAATAATACATATTTTTTCTTAAAAATATGAGGAAAAACTGTTATTTTTACTTAGTTTTACATGTGATGTTCAGTTTCATTAACTCGTTTTACCAATTTTACCCCACCCAGCACCCCTTTTCACTCCCCGATCCCGTAAGTTTATTTACTGATATTTTTTAAAAAACGGAATATTTTGGATATGCACCACTTACGTTTTATTTAGAAGAGTGTCTAAAATATGTAAGAATCGATAATTTTTAAAAACCCTTATAATAGCAGAAAACCGTATTAAACTATTAGCGTTATTACCTAACAAAACCATACAATTTTTATTAAGTGAGGGCCTTTTTAAATTCCAAAATGATAAAAGTTATATAATGCTTCTAGGTAGGTGATTTTCGATGTAAAAATATTGTCAAAACAGTATAATATAGCAGTGAGGAAAAGTATATATCACACTAGTGTTGCAAAGTAAATATCACCCTAGTGTTGCAAAGTTCTCAATTGTTTTTTATTTTTCTGAACAGACAAACTTTAATTTATTTTTTTTTGGTGAATAATTTATGGTCGTAGGAAAAATAGTGTACAGGTACTCGTGTGAAAATGACTTTCTTACACTCGTGGGTTTGTCGCACTCGGCTAACGCCTCGTGCTACAATATTCCCACTCGTGTGAAATTAGTCATTTTCCACACTTGTAATGTAATATACTATTGTAGCCTTATGAAAAAAAAAAATTTGGCAATTCAGTACAAAATTCATAAACCGCCAAATTCCCTAAAATCTATCCAGAAATAACCTCTGAAAATTTACATAGCTACCCATCTTAATAATGTTTAACGTCGGTCCAGAATAAACACTGGACACGGGCTTCTGGCCAGCTTTTACACAAATATCACGGACCATTAACGCTGCGGAGCGCTCCAGAATGGGGACAGACGGGATTAGGGATCACGCAGAGGTCCTTAAGAAATATGTCTATTTACACTTGAGATGAGATCAGAAGCAAGTTATGGTTAAATAATAAAAATGAACGAAAAATGGAAAAAACTGTATAATAAAGATTGTGGGTGGTTTATGAAAGTTTACATTTGGCTCTTGCTTTTTTAAAATAAAAAGCAGCATGGGAGGAAGAAGTTTTTTGTAAATAAAAATATGTATAAGTATCTACCTAAAGAATACATTGTTAAGGTATATACAGGGTGGGGGAAATTAAACTTGCACACTTTTTAAGTAACAATAACTTTTTATCTGTTGCGCCTATCTTTTTTACTTTTACAGGGCTAATAGGTAGATATGTTTTCTCTAGATTTGTCAATTTTGGTTAAATAGATTTAGTGCAGAAGCGGACTTACGGGACTTTTTCAAAATGATGCATTTAACCTCGTTGCAAAAGAAATCGGATTTAGCTACAATTGGGCTAATGCGTTTTTCTTGTAGACAAACTATGGAAAATGATTCATTTAAAAGCGAATTTGTCAGTAATTTGAGGAATCAGGAATTATGGTTATTCTTGATAAATGATGCGCCCCAAAAGCATGCATTAATCTCGATTTTACCAGGGAACTTTATTTTAGTGTGCTTTGAAAATCAAAAATGTGAGGTTACCATGGTTCCTGAGCTTGGATGCCGACACAACTCAAACCTAAACAAAACATATTTATCTATTAGCCCTGTTAAAAAAGAAAGATAGGCGCAACAAATAAAAAGTTATCATTAGTTAAATAGTGTGCAAGTTTAATTTGGCGCACACTGGAGATTGTGTGTGGTTTATGAAAGTTTATTGCTCTTAATCCCAGTCATCTTAGTCAAATTAAAGGGTCAATCAATCTCGGAATAAGCTAAATATCTGTACATACCTTTATTTTGGTACAAAAAATACTCTCCTAAAAATCCCTTATGATATCGTGTAAAGAACTCGAAATATAACAGGTCAAATGTTAAAAAAAATCAGTTTTTGCGAATATCTCATTTCCTTAACTTTTAATTGCATTTAAATTTATTATAAAATTTGTGGAACACTATAAATTTTTAACAAATTTAATTCTCAGAATTTTTTGTCAGACCAACGGATCTGATAATAGAGGGCCCAGAGTGTAAAGCACTTTAGTGTATGTACATACCTTAGCACGCAATCAAACGCGATATATGTCATCTTTTTACCTAAATATTTGCTTAATATTACGATTAATTGCGTGCTAAGGTATGTACATAAACTAAAGGGCTTTACACTTTGCGCCCTCTATTATCGGATCCGTTGGTATGACAAAAATGCTTAGAATCAAATTTGTAAAGAATTTTGTATTCCATAACTTTCACAATAAATATAAATGCAATTAAAAGTAAAGGAAATGAGATATTTGCAAAAAAACTGATTTTTTTGACATTTGACCTGTCATATTTTCAGTTCCTTACACGCAGCATAGGAACAAGAAACTCTTTGTAAATTAAAATATGTGTATTTTACTTACCCAAAGAAAACATTATGAAAATACTGACAAAAAGCAGTGTCTAAATACAAATCAATTAACTTTGACATAAGACCCTTTCTGAGTTTAATAAACGGAAAGAATACATTTTACTTATTTGTAAATATTATTCTTGAAAATATCTTTTGAGAACAAGCTTAAAAAGGTTCAGTCAAGTAAACATGACTTTTTTAACTTAAGAATATAATTGCTTTCTTTGTAGATATTATTTTCTTGACGCGATTATTTAAACTTAAATTTGTTAAAAGTGAAGACAAGCAATTTTACTTTGTCTTGGCTAAAGATATTATAGTTTTCCTGTAAGAATTAGTCTTCTTAAATATCGCTTATCTTATTATTCTTTATTTAAGAGAAACTGTGGCTTATTTAAAGAATATGTACTTGTTTAAAGAATATATTGTAAAAATATAATATTGCTTTCTCTCAAGAAAAATTCTTTCAAGTTAAAAGTATATTTTTAAGAAAATCCATATTCTTCTTACAAAAATTTTATTTTATATATGTGAGTTAAAATAAAGGAAGTAATCAGAAAGACATTTAAAACAATTTTAGGATTGGTTATGGTTTTTAACTGTTTAAATGTAATGTGCTTGTAAATGTACCAAAAGGCTGCCACCAGACTGTACGTGCAGAAAATTTGGTTTTAGGTACAACGAAAATAATCAAAGTAATTTTATAAATACTTCGTCGTTAATTTAATATTTTAAAGAATGTTTTTATTTGGACCAGCAATTTTACTAAAACAAGAGGTTTTAAAATTTAATTTTTTAACACCCTGTATCTAAAGAATAAAGAATTAGCAGATCCAAAACATTTAGTTTTATTATTATTTAAAACGCCTTGTTTTTTGGTTAGTCGCTGGTATATCAGTTGTCTTTAATGTACAACAAAACGTAAAAACCGATATTAGTTAGATATTTTTACGTATATTAAAGTGTAATTAGATTTGTCTACGGATGGATAACCCTATACAGACTGGACCAGAGATTAACTCCATCTGTTCTTAACAAGAGGACAATCTAGACCAAAAATTTAATTTGTTGAATAACATTCTTCATAGAAATGTTGATTTTGTATACAGGATTCGTAAATACTTATAAATCATGATTTTTCTCTAAAAATAAACTATATACGTTCATTTTTATTTTCATAAGTCATTATATTTGTCATAAGAAAAATGTATTTGGAATAATGTTTGTAATCGATAAAAAAATAATACAAAATTTTATTAAAGTCTTATGGACTTTAAAGAATTTATGGTTTCGTCCGTTACTTTGTGACCGTACATTTAAATTAATAAAATAAAAACAAAAACATACTTTGTTCATAGTCACTTTAATTGAATGTTTAGCCGTGACAGCTGTTTCGTAGTACAACTACATTTTCAAACATACTGACAAACTAAAACTATTTTACTTATATATAAACAGTAATACCTAATAAAAAACATACTTTTTAAAAAGGCTTTAAAATCAATATGGTACAGTTGTGAAATTTAAATATTTTATTGCCACATTTTATAAAAGTTTTACAAGGGGTAGATTCCTAGGTCAATTTGTGTGTTAGCAGATGTACATTCTGTTTTTTATGTTTATAGATTTCAATATTTTCTAATGTATCTAGTTTTCGCCCTTTTTGTTCTACATGTAGAACAAAAAGGGCGAAACTAGATACGACCAATCTATAAACATAAAAGCAGAATGTACATCTGCTTAACATATAAATTGACCAGAAGCTACCCTGCCAAAATGTGGCAATCAAATATTTAGAATTTCAACTGTACCATATTGATTTTAAAACCTTTTAAAATATGTTTTTTATTAGGCTATTTCTGTTTATGATATAAGAAAATAGTTTGATTTTGGCAGTACGTTTGGAAATGTAGTTGTACTCGAAAGCAGCCGTCGCAGCTAAACATTCAATTAGAAGTGACTATGAACAAAGTATATTTTGTTTATTTTATTAATTCTTATGGACTTGACAAAGACGCCTTGATCACATTCGTTTACAGCTGAAAAATTGTGTTGTGTAGGAATTTGAAGAAAGCAGGTGTTTGAAAAGCAAATTATAAAAGTTTTAGTTATTTTATTATTAAAGCTTAAAATATTTAATTTTTGATAACTCCAAAATCATTTTTATCAATCTTTTTGATAGCCCTGTAACATTAATAAAGTCATTCAAAATGCTTCTCTAAATAAATTTTCTAATTGACATTAGCTTAAAAAGAAAAATAAAGGTAGTTTACTTTTGGAGAAAAATCATGTTTTTAAGTTTTTGTGAACCCTGTATACCAAATCTGCATTTTCTCTTCGTAAATCCTATTTTTTTACAAGCAAAATTGATTGGTCCATTTGTCCTCTTATTAACCCCATCTGTGGAGAGTCTATATATTTCTCACTCATTAAATTATTGAGGATAAGAGATTTTCAAAATATTTAACACCTAATAGGTATTTTATTCCTAGACCTCTAAATATATGTTTTTATTTTTAAAACTGAATTTCGCATAGTGGGCCATGGTATAGACTTTATAGCCAAAGAATAAAGTCAGCCCTAAGTTCATAAGTTGTTTACATTTTACAGCAAATTCTAGGTTTTAATTTTTATTTAATATTTTGCCTCGCGTAACACTTCCTTTAACCCTCGGTTCTGCAAGTTTCTTCACCTATTAATTAATTAAAAACTGAATATTCTGGATTAACACCACTGTATTTATACTCAAAGAGTTTCCAAAATTAGTATGTGTCCATAATTTTTGGAAAAACATTCATTTTAAAACGAAATACTAAAAAACCATGTATGCAAACTGCTACCTTCAAACTTTAAATTTTAACAATAATTTTGGTAATATTTTCATACAAGGTTTTCTAGTATTATGTCCAAAAGAAAATGTTTTTTTTTATTATCGATACATACTGATTTTGGACAAGGTTTTTAATATAAATGCAGTAAAGCTAATTGAAACTATTTAATTATTAATTTATTAATAAGTGAATAAATTTAATGAACCGAGGGATGAATAGGGATGCTGGGCGAGACAGAATAATTGATAAACTTAGGACTAACTTTATTCTTTGGATATAAAGTCTTTATCATGGCCCACTATGCAAAATTTAATTTTAAAATTAGAAACATCACAATTTAGGGTCTAAAAATAAAAAATACCTGATAGGTAATATATATTTTGAAAAACTTTTATCCTTTATAATTTAATTAATAAAAAATATACCATTTCATAAGAAACATCATATGTTT
This sequence comes from Listronotus bonariensis, assembly GCA_014170235.1. NCBI lineage: Eukaryota > Metazoa > Arthropoda > Insecta > Coleoptera > Curculionidae > Listronotus > Listronotus bonariensis. Next base: position 77,259 of record JACEGR010002033.1, read on the forward strand.
GGTCCATATCTCGAAAAATGTAAAATTAAAAAAAATCTAACCACCACATTGAATTCTACGTAAAAATATCTACCAATATTAGTTTTTACTTTTGTTGTCAGTTACAAGATAACTAAAATACGAAAAGGGTCAAAAATAAAAAAAATCGCCCCTATGTCAGAAACTAAGAGAGCCATGAAATATTTTTATCTTTGGACAAACCACGAAGACTAAAAACCTAAATACTAACGTACCGTGGGTGTCTTAAGCGGGTAAGAGGGAGTTTGTTGACACGGGACTTAAATACTTGAAGATTTTGGGGGAAGGAAAGACCTCCGCGGGCAGCAGGTTCCACATTCTAGAAACTCTAGGGATAAAAGAACGAACAAAAGTGGGAAGTTCGGGGCCTGTCCAGTTGGACCGTATAGGGATGCATACGAGGCACGAGTTTCTCTGTTGGGAACCGCAAGTGGAGGAACCATACTGGACAATTCCTCAGAGCAGAAGCCATGGAAGTACCTATAAAAAAGCGATAGATCCCCCACAGCCCGACGATGGGCAAGAGAGGGAAGCCTTTCTGTAAGTGAAGGATCATTAATGAGACGAATAGCTCTTCTTTGAATAGAATCCAGAATGCTTAGGGTTGTGGGGGAAGCCATGCCCCAGATATGAGAACAATACTCCAAGGGAGGTCGGATTTGGGACACATATAAAGTATATAAATTAGAAGGGGAAAAATACTTTTTGGCTCGAAAGAGAAATCCAAGCTTTTTTGAAGCTGCCGTGGCTATAGATATAATATGTTTATGCCAGTTAAGGTTACTTTCTAATGTGACGCCCACAAGATTGAAGGTGTCTTTGCTCTCTAAAACTTGGCCGCTCATAAATAGAGGATGAGTATTTGATGACTCTTTTCGCGACAAGGAACAAGATTGTGTTTTAGATGCATTAAAGTGGACGAGATTTTTGGCGCCCCAATCCAATATTAAATTAAGATCCTGTGAAAGAGATATCTGCATTGCTCTGCGTTTATTTTCCAAATCAGGTTTAGTGATGAGACCTGAAAACTGGAGTGAAGGGAGTGGAGTGTCATTATTCGTGTCATCGAAAAGTAGCGACAGTTTCCAAAAACCGCAATTCTTTATCTCTAATAATAACCAAGATACCCTGCAATTGCAACAAAATCCGGATACCCTGTACTGTAATGCCTAGCAGTAAATACCTTCCGAATTTCTTAAAATTATCAAATTTAGTATAAAAGTATACTAAAAAACTATTATTTTTTAAAATTTTATTAGCCTATAGTTTAAAAGAAGGACGTTAAGGCCATATTTTCATATAAGGTTGTTTCCTTATTTTATTTTTGGAGAATCGCCCCCTAAAGTTTTCTGGTAGAGTTACTACACCCCCTGTATATATGTGTTAATGTCTTATAACACGCGTTAAAATTTCTGTTACAAACTAATTTAAAGTAAGATTCTACAAAAAAAAACGTAAGGAAAATATATTTTTTAAGAATTATTATTTTAAAAAATACAGTTTTTAAGACTACAGTACATACTACAAATTCCTTTTTCAAAAAATGCAAATTTGTTTCTCGATTTGAAAGGGAGAAAATATATGATAACCCGTACAGCAACCCCGTCCTTAGGTCAACAGGAGCAAGTGGATATTAAAAGGATATAACACTCTTTACAATGGAGATCTTTTCAGAGGATCGGGCGCCGAAAAGGATCCATCAAGGACCTCCTTTGAAGTCGTCCTGTATCGGCGGCACGCCTCGTTGGTATCTAGTTTTAATATATTCTACATGAACAGAGGCGTTCGTCGATATTTTTTTTTTGTATTTTTACCCTGATGGATAATAAATTAATAAGAAAATTAAAAATATGTGGCGTACAAAAACACTTAAGTAAATTTTATTATTTTTTCTTATACTTACCTGTGTTTTTATCTTTGCAGGAAACCACGAAGGCTAAAAGCCTAAATACTAACGTACCGTGGGTGTCTTAAGCGAGGTAAGAGGGAGTTTGTTGACACGGGACTTAAATACTTGAAGACTTGGGGGAAGGAAAGGCCTCCGCGGGCAGCAGGTTCCACATTCTAGAAACTCTAGGGATAAAAAGAACGAACAGGAAAGTTTGAGGCCTGTCCAGTTGGACCGTATAGGGATGCATACGCGTGGCACCACGAGTTTCTCTGGTGGGAACCGTGAGTGAAGGTACTATCCTGGACAATTCTTCAGAGCAGAAGCCATGGAAGTGCAGTTTATTACAGGATTGTTTTGTTTGTGTTAGGACCAAGTTTTGCACTAAAATCTTTACCTCTGCATTATCTTCCAATTGTTGTAGCCTGATGTTACTTTATATGGTCTGAAAAGATAGAAATTAATGAATAGTCAGGAAACATCGTTCAGTAGAGCTATTTAATTTCTTTAATTTTGTGCTAATAACAATTGCCTGACTTTTTCCAATCCATGAAATGTTGGTTACCATTACAAATTTAAAAACTTACGGTCAGACCATCTTTTATAGGGTTTGATTGTAAAAAAATATATTCGTATTGTATTATCTTGCTACGTTGCTTAGTGTTTTGATAAAGCTTACTATTTGCGCAAAAATAATAGGTTTTACATGTAAACAAGAGCATGTCATTGCCTTTTCCGGTAGCGTAGTGTTAAAAGTATCTAGCCTTTACCCCAGTGACTTGAGTTCAAATCGCCAGCCGGGAAGACATTTTCATGTGATAGTTATTTAAAGAATAACGTCCGCGGTGGTACCGCCTGTTCTCTAAGATAATGCGCGCACTAAAATGGTAACCAAGTGATGTGCGGCTAGGTGGTAAGTCAATGTCAAATCAATTTTTCTTTAGAAAGCTGCGTAAATAAATACAGAAGCGCACATGAAATTAAAATGGTGTTTAATGGTGTTTGGCAAAAGTGTGGCGCCATTTTTGTACCACTTGTCTTTAAATTGTTAAATTTTCGGGAGGTTTAGAGGCTTTATCTGTCACTAGCTCACTACCTCGCTGTCATGTCACTCGCTTGCCACTTCAGTGCGCACCTTGCCTAAAAGGTGTTGTTTACTTGCAAAAATCTTCATGTTTAAGTGCTTGGATAACGTTGACGGAACAGAAGAAAAGATGGATTGAACATCTAATAACCCGACACTCACGGTACTCTGGTAAGAAAAAACCTTCGTGGATTTAACGAAAAAAAACTTATACCAATGAAGTTCTTTTAAACTTTCCATTTAAGAATTACCCAATTAAATAAGTTGATTTCATAATATGTTGTTATATCACTTTAATTTTTTTAATTTATTCATAATCATGCTACGTATAACACTTGTTTTATTATTTAGATCTTTGAATAGTACAATTTAAAAAATAACGGAATCTCTTTGCAGCAAAGGTCAAGAAATAGTGGCGACGCATGCTTTACCTATATGGGGATTGCTCAATGGAAAGTTTTTGCTGTTTGGGTAGCTACGCTCATGATAGATACTTTTTAAAATGATTTAAAGTGTATTTAATTTTACTTTCTCGAGTAACGAGGAGAGATAGGAAGAAAATACAGAATATTAAAAAGTTTACTCGATTTAAAGGTCAAAATATCTTGACTGCAACCCAAAATATTGCAATTTTATGAAGAGTCTCTTAATTAAGGAAGTCTATTACCTAACGTAGGGTATCCAAAAAGGTTTAACGTCGAACGAGAGTAGGTACAACTCACAGAAACCAATAATAAAAAAAAACAAAAAATAAAACCAAACCTTTAATTCTAGAAAAATACCACCTACGGCTATGTGCATGTCCACATGTCCTTAGACGATACATCGCTTTTTAGCCTTCGACAGAAGCTATGTGTTAAATTAAACTTTTCTAGAATATATTAAAGACTCTGGAATGTTCGGGAAAAACTTCGAGTAGGTTGGGAACACAAACAGATCGTTTATTTTAATTTTAAGTATTTAAATAATCGATGTGTGGTGTTTGACTTTATTAGTATGGAGAGCTAGATGAGAGTGTGAAAATAAAGGGGATACACCTTGTAGACCAGGGTAGATAAATTTTGAATCGAAAAAAATTCTAGTAGAATCAGACTCGATTGTAAAAGGTAGAAAATATAACAAAGTGTGTAGGAAAAATAAATTCCACTCGATCTAAGGTCGGGAAGAGGAGGGAGGCGAGGGTGTAAGATACGGCTTTTCTAGATTTCCGGCCAAACTACAATCTTAATGAAAAAAGTTAAATTGCGAAGTTGTGGGCAATTAAATGATGAACAACTTTTGTATTTAGCTTTTTTTACATAACCTCACAATTTATGTAACAAATTAAAAAAAATGTTTTAGGATTTTTATTCTTATCTTTTAGTAAAACAATTATTTTTTACGAAATTTGGTAAAAACGTACCCTTATTTGTCCTAAATATACTGTAATTTTTTGGTTTTAAAATATTTATTTTTATACATTTTTTTGACTCAATATTGAAAAAGCACCCTTATTTTTAATCGAAAAAATGGCGATAGAAGTAATATTTTTATATGCAGGTCTAACTGGAAGTAAAGCTATATGGTGTTTTATTTTTTTTGTCAAAAAGAAACTAGAAAGCCATATAGTTGCGCAGTACATGGTGGCGCCTTTTCCTTGACCTTTGTGGGTATAGCAAAAACTAAAAGAGATAAAACAAATTTGATTGCGTAATCTCGATGATTTAGGTATAGGGACATGATATGTCATCTTAAAGCGTTCTTCTTCATCTTTAATTTTTTTGAGTAATATACAGGAGGTTTCATTTGAAAAATGATCTTTTGACCCCTTTTAAGAATAACGGAAATAATAGTAATTTTAGCACGCCCTGTATGATATGGAGTCGATTTCTCGGTGTAAATTAAATACATCGTGTCTGTCTAAACTACCACAAAAACATCAACTTTTCATGAATTGAGAGCACTAATTTACTTAAGTTTAATTAGGGCCATGTTTTGGACCATATTTAACACAAATTATTTTTATCTCGAAAACCGATAGAGATAGGTATGAGGGCAATAGTAACAAAAAAGTATTATAATAAAAGGGCGAATATAAAAACTTGTTAATATAAGGGGTGTTCCATTTAAAAAAATAAAGTTTCTAGGACATTTTTGATAAAAGCGGCAACGTCGCAATGCTGAAAATATTTTAGATCGATAGAACAGGTAAGAAAATGTAAGATGCTAAATTTTCAGAAAAATTCTATGTTTCGTTTTCCATAAACGTCTAACCTACCATCGACCGTGAATTATTAATTTATTATTACCCCAAATATCTTAAACTTTCACCTCGGAATCCCACAGAATAAGCTGAATATTTGTACATACCTTTATTTTGGTACAAAAATACTTTCCTAAAAATCTCCTATGATATCGTGTAAGAAACTCGAAATATGACAGGTCAAATGTCAAAAAATCAGTTTTTGCATATATCTCGTTTCTTTACTTTTAATTGCATTTATATTTACTATTAAGGTTGAATAACACAAAATTCTTTACAAATTTGGTTCTAAGCATTTTTTGTCATACCAACGGATCCGATAATAGAGGGCGCAGAGTGTAAAGCACTTTAGTGAATGAACATACCTTAGCACGCAATCAATTGTGATGTTTAGGGCATAAAATATATGTAATATTTTATGAGATACTATTCTGGTAAAAATACGGATACTATCAAAACAACTGAGTGTTTTATTTTTTTTTAACGTTAAAAAATAAAGAGGTAGTGAAAATTAAATGTATTACTTTTCTAATGGAAATTAATTTTTTTTTTTTCTTGGATGTAATATACAAAGTGTTCCATGAAAAAAATCATACTTGTTGTCGCACCCTGTATATCTTAAGAGACAATATTAATTCGATTACTAATTTTAAAACTGCGAAATTACCTAAATAAACTGATATTTTTATTACTTTTGTACGACAAAATTTTTTTAACCTAAGTGGGGTGAAAATGTATTACTTAATACCTGGTACAAAAAACAATATTAAACAATAATTCTGGGTGGCCCATTTTAATTAAAATGCACTGTACATCTGTCCATATGAATTAAATTCGTTTAAAAACATATATTCCTGCAAAAATACGAGTATAATAAAAATTCGTGCAATTATTTTAGGACTTGAGAACATTTTCCAATGAAATTCTTGCCGATGACATTTTCCCCGAAAATTTAAAACACAAAAGATTTCCCCATTCCTTACAAAAATACTCGCACAAATCAATCCGACACACGCTCACACATGCCTAACGATGCTCCCACCGCGTCCCCCCGAGCCCCCTTCTCCACACACGCTCCCCCGAAATTAAGTGTCGCTTCCGTGCATAGTGAAGGTGGCCCAGCGGCCCCCATATGGCCCGCCGCGGTGATTTCGACACACACGTTCAGTTTTAAAGATCGATGCAAAGCAGGCAGGAGAGGCCAGCTCGTTTCCATGGAGATGAGATGAGAATACTTGTTCTTTTTAACCTTCTTATTCGCGTTGTCCAACGAGGGGGGACGACGAACGCGGGGGATATCTGGATATGTAAACTAGGGGGATGCGGTCGTGGACCGCTCGACGGCATCAGGTGTTTGGATTGACCGATGGAGGGAGATAGGGGAATATTGCAGTAAAAATAATCATTAGCAAGAGGGTGGGGATCGTAAGTCACATGTAAAGAAAACCTGTTCTTTTTAAGATTAAAAAACTACAGGCTAAATCATTGTAGTGCTTAAGTTTATAACGAAATAACACCAAAGGTGGAAACATGCTAAATTTGCAGTTACTCGAGCGTCATAAAGACCTATTGGGTTGCAAAGCTTAGGTGATAAGAAGAAAAAAATGTTATATAATGTATACATTTTCATCGGTGGGGGAAGCGGCTATAGACTTTTAAGTATGTCAAAAAAATATTTTTATGGCTTCGGCTTGTGGAAATCCGTTCAAAATCGCATCGAGGTATATTTCGAGTACATCCGTGAGTTTACTTTCTTTAATAAATAAGAAGGCATACTTCACGCTCCGAAGCATCGTCAAAAATCGACGTTTTTTTCCAACTTTGCTGGCATTGACCTCGGTTTTCTTTGCACGTCACTCTCAAATTGTCAGATTAGTGGAATATGCACTCTTTAGCATGTAATTAACTTACCCTATCCTAATCTGACGCGCACGACAATTTGTAGGATATATTTTTTGTTTTACAATGCCTGTATACAGGGCTCATATTTAATTGGTATTTAATCGGGTATAAGGTATCCTCCGGTATATTTTCTGACGCGCTCTATCTATAGTGTATCTCAAAGTATATCGCTTTGGCTTTTGACGGGCAATACCCCAATAAACCTTAATGATTTATGACCTATTGTTATTGGGCAAACCTATGAGTTCATAATGACAGGGATGGGCCAGGTATAAATATCACTAACACACTAATATAAATATTAGCCGTGCCACCCGCCATAGAGTTGTTTGTAAAATGGGATTTAAATAGCGCAAAATAGACAAAAGACAAGTAGTAATGGAATCGCACAAATGCCACACTTGACAATAATTACCTTCCCGAAATTAAAGATATAGGTTAAAAAACAGATCCATAATTTACCTTGATGAAACATGGTTCGATACACACGACACAGTATCCAAAGGATGGGTGGATTCCAGTCAAAACTGTCAGACGAAAGCACCTTCAAAAAAAGGAAAACGCATTACCATAATACACGGTGGTTCAGAAGACGGATTTGTCCCAAACTGCTTGCTGTTGTCTGCAAAGAATATTAGGGATTCTAGCTTGGATTATCACGAGGATACAAGCGCAGAACTTTTTGAAAACTTACAAAAAAGCGCAACTGTTGGAAGTCCTAAATTCATATGCAATTAAAAACCAATATGTATGTGACAATTTGGCTGAACAGGCTGGGCATACTGTCTTACGTCTTCCTCCAGTATCACTGTATGTTTAACCCCATAGAAGATTTGTGGAACCAAGTAAAATCAAAGATCAGAGCAGAAAATGTAACACCTAGTTTAAGTCCCAGTGTTATAAATTTGATAAAAAATGTAATTACTAATATACCAGTTGAGAGCTGGAAAAATTCAGTACAGTACATTATAAAAATTGAGGACTCTTACATTTCTGTACAAAACAACATAAATAATATAGTTATAAATTTACTTATAATTATTAAAACTTTGCATATATTTAATTTCTTAATGTAATTTTAAGATTAAACATACTTAAATAAACAATAAAATTATAAATCTTTGTGATAAAAATGTAATTAGGTACGTATAAATATATTTATAATTATTAAAACTTTGCATATATTTAATTTCTTAATGCAATTTTAAGATTATACCTACTTAAATAAACAATAAATTATAAATCTTTATATTATTAGAGTCCGTCCCTAATGTTCTGCCCTTTAAACCTACTGATCCGCAGTTTTATTGCTGTCGGCAGGTATATTGGAGTACTGCAGTCAAAAGCCAAAGCGATATACTTTGAGATACACTATACCACCATAGGTAAAAGTGATAAGAGACTATAAAGTTTAACTTAGTGGCGCGTGCCTTGCAAAAGTGGGGGCCCAAAAGAATAAGAAAAATGGAAGCGAACCAAACCCACCAAAGTACATAAATAATTTACTGACAGATTTAGTATGTAATAAAAACACGAAAATAAGCAAATCAACTCTTATTTTATTCGAAATATTAACAAACAAAAACAATACATAGGGATATATACACATACAGTGTGTCCCAGTATAGGCGTTACAAGAGGACAAATGGACCGAAAATTTTAAAATTTTTAAACATTCTTGTGGGAAAACTGGTCGCATGGTCCAAAAGTAATAAATACAAAATTTTACTCCGATTAGTTATATACAGGAAGTTATATTTACAAACATGAAAACTGACTAGAAGTAAAGTACCTTTATTTTTAAAAATATGACAAAATTGTATAAGTAAATGTTGTAGAGAGTTAAATTTTATGTCAAAATTTAAAGTAAAAGGACTAAAGTAACGAAAAATTGACAATTTTTTACTTTGTTTTAACAATTTGTTTTTAAATACTTTACTTAAGGCAGCGAATTTTACAAAAATATTTAAAATCATTAAATTTTATGTTAAATTTTGCTCCCTCCTGCCCATTTTTTAAGTTGTAATGCGTAATGTAAAAAAATTACAATTTTTTTGTACTCTCATGCTTTAACTTTAAATTTTAATATAAAATTGAATTCTCTACAGCATTTTCTTATACAATTTTGTTCTATTTTTAAAAATAAAAGTAGTTAACTCCCAGGCATGTTTCATATTTTTAGTTTTAACTCGCCCTGTATATTTTTGCCAATCGAAAATGCCATTATATATTTTCATCTATTTAACACTATATTTTTATTATTAGCTGGATACCAAAATGAATTATTCTTATTTCTAATAATATTTTGCGCTGGTAATACAATATTAGTTAATGTCCAACAAAGTGAGGAGGCCCGGGCCCCCTTGACGTCATTACGACGTCATTTATTAGTCATTTTTGGTCATAAGGCGTCATCAGATCAAAATTATGACGTCATTTTAACGTCATTTTACTGTCGTGTTTTTGATGTCGTTGGGGTGACGTCTTTTCGACGTCATTTTTGTGTCATACTAGCTCATAAAAATCTAATGACGTCATGTTTAGAAACTCCGCCAGAAAAATTTTGTGACATCATATGATTCGTGTCAAAATTCAACCCAAATATCATAGAAAAATAAGACTAATAACTTTAGAAAATTATGTAAATATTATAAATGTCATAAGTTCTTGAAATTTGTTACTCTAGTTTAGTTTAACTTAACTTAATTCGTTTGTATAAATACAACTTTAATCTCTCCACTGTACGATTTTTTGATAATAATAAAGCACCAAATTTCAAAATGACAACGTTATGTCACGCTAACTGGTATTTTCATTGTTGTTCATAAATATGAGGCGATAATAATGTAACAATTTTTAAAAGTATATTAGCATCTAACTAGCAAACGGGTTAACCGAAAATTCTAAAGTTTTTACCATGGACGTAGATTTGCATGCTCTTCAATAAACTTTAATAGAATTTTTCTCTAAAATAATTAGGGGGCCAATAATTGACCCCATTAAAAATTTCATGGGATTTCCTATGTCCCGCCTCGGCGATGCATCACCCGGTATATCGAAAATTGGACATTTTATTTTTGTGCTATAGAAAATGTCATTTTTATTTTAAAAACCTACGATAATAAGCTAAAAATACATACAGTTTTCAAAATTCTTCTTGAAAATGACAAGGTTACTCTATTCTTTGAAAAAGCAGGCTTCTTCCAAAGCATTTTTGTGTTCTCTATAATTTGGTAAACAAAAATCTTGATCATTTATAAATTAAAAATCTATAGTTTACAAACACAAACTACAACTAAATAAAAACCATTATAAAAATCTATTTATCCAAAAACTCAAACTCTAAAGCCAAAACTACAGCAAAACAATAAAAAAATGAACCGGAAAACCAGTAAAAAGTTGACAAAAGTGATATATAAAGACTTCCAGTCTTACAGGAGCAGCAAAAGAAGCGTTTTGTTGCAAGTGATTTTATGACGTAATATAAAAATGTCGATTTCTGAAGTTCTTTAGAGTTTAACTCCGTTCGTTGGAAACTTTCATTGATAAAAAGAAGTTTGCTTGGATGTGGTTTGACAAATTTGTTTCTTTTTATATTTTATTATTTTATTTTAAAATAATAATTACTTCCCTCAGATATCCAAGTGACTGATTGTTCAAGGAACTGGCTAGTTACTGTCTGATAACATATAATTTATTTTTGTTAATTTTTTTATGTTCACTGTAAAATTTTGATAAAGTACAAGCTAAGACACCAACATTTATATAAAAAAATAATTACCTACGTATTTCTGCTGGTTATCCGAGGGACAAACATGAAAGCCAACCACTCTCTTTTACGAAACTTGGCTAAGTGAGGCCGCAATTATGATAAAAATTGAACCGGAAAACAAGTCAGAAGTTGACGAAAGTGATATATAAAGACTTTCAGTGTTGCAGGAGCAGCAAAAGAAGCGTTTTGTTGCAAGTAATTTTATGAGGTATATAAAATGTCGATTTCTGAAGTTCTTTAGAGTTTAACTCGGTTCTTGGAAACTTTCATTGATAAAAGAAGTTTGCTTGGATGTGTTTTGACAATTTTGTTTCTTTTTTATATTTTTAATAATTTTATTTCAAAATATTAATTACTTACCTCAGTTATCCAAGTAACCGGTTGTTTAAGGGGCTGGTTGGTTACTTTATTGTTGGAATATAATTTATTTCTTGATGCTCACAGTAAAATTTAGATTAAGACACCATAGCCTATTGAACAAAATATTAATTTCTTACGTATTTATGCTGGTTGTTTGAGAGACAAACACGAAAGCCAACCACTCCCTTTTACGAAACTTAGTTAACTGAGGCCGCAGCTGGGATAAAAAATGACCATTGTTTGTAATTTTTTACCGAAAATATAGACTTATCGACAGTGTGCACACTACACCATTTACATTTTAATTTAAAAATTATCGCGGTTGTCCAAGTTAACAAACGTGATATACCGGGTGATGCATCGCCGGGCGGGACATAGGAAATTCCATGTAATTTTTAATGGGGTCAATTATTCGCTCCCCTAATTATTTTAGTGAAAAATTCTATTGAAGTTTATTGAAGAGCATGCAAATATACGTATATGGTAAAAACTTTAGATTATTCGGTTGACCCGTTTGCTAGTTAGATGCTAATATATTTTTAAAAATTGTTACATTAATATCGCCTCATATTTATGAACAACAATAAAAATACCATTTAGCGTGACATAACGTTATCATTTTGAAATTTAGTGCTTTATTATTATCAAAAAATCGTAGAGTAAAAAGATTAACCATGAGTTATACTACTGAAGAATAAGTATTGATGATTTAATGGTATTATCAAGAAAATAGTTACCAAAAGGTGTCAGACATGTTCGCTGCTCAGTATCCGAATAGACCGATACACGAAAAATCAACAGTCGATAGGACTATCAAAAAATTTGAGACCAAAAGCACAGTGATAAATAACTGCAGATGCGAAGCTAGGAAGTATCAAAGAGAAGAAAATGTAAGAGAGGATAGAGACTTGGAAATTTTATTGCACGTGGAAGAAAATGAAGGGAATGCGAGTACAAGGAAACTTCAGGATATAATTAAAAAAGATCAATTGACAGTGCTCGGGTTTTAAAAGGCATAAATACATTTCATACAAATATGAAAGACATCAAGAGCTAAGGGATGGGGATGAAATACGACGGCAGGAATTTTGTTTTGACATGATGGAAAGGGCAAACATGGACAGGGAATTTTTAAGAAATATTTGTTTTACTGATGAGTGCACATTTACGTTAAACAATGAACCCAATCATGAAAATTACCGATACTGGAGCAAAGAAAACCAACACAGATTTGTCGAAACGAGGACGCACAGAAAGTAAATGTTTGGGCGGGGATTTTCGGACAACATATTATTGGACCATTTTTTCTTAATCAAAATTTGAATGCAGAATTTTATTTGGAGCTACTCGAAGAACTAATTTTACCCGCTTTAAATGATGTATTCAGGGAAAATCAGGAAATTTGGTATAAAACTTTATTTGTTCTAATGATATTCGCGAATAAAATAGGTCAAAATATAGTCCGACACCCCGTAAAATATGTGTAATATGGAAGATTAAAATACCTTACATATTTATTTGTTGTCTGATTTATATTTTTATTCAATTCTTAACCCAATTTATAGTTTTATTTAAGAATATTGCTTTCATTTTGCCACTGTGCGTCAAAATTCCTGATTGAGAGAACGAATGGCATCGAAAGAAGAGAGATATTCTCGGCGAGAGAACGATGCACTCTCGTCTTGTCTTAAGTTTTGGAATAGCCAAAATAGTATTTCTATTTTGAGTCAATAATTAATTTATAAGAACTAAAACGACTTGAAAGCTAGATTTTTGTTGACAAAATGGCGAATAAGATTTAATATTTAACAGCTCTTACTTTTTAATTAAGACTGCCTTGTCCCACTTTTATTTACACAAGATACTTTGATATCTGTATCAAGACTTAATTGTAGTTTATTACCTTATTACCTTTAAAATATTATCTACAGAAAGAAGTATACATCATTAATTTCTTATAATATTTCATATACGAAATCCTTAAAACCTAAAAACAGAAAAGCCATTAAGGAATTACAAACAAAAAGCATTTCCCCCATATACGTCTGTATACGTAATATAGATTCCCCAGCTTGTTTTTTCTCGTTTTTCTCAGAGATTAATATTTTTGGACACTGTTAATGTCCTGCGTCACTGGCCATATATCACTCGATCCAATCTAGAGAGCGTTTTATGTTTCAACCGTCCCTGCTCACCCCTGCTTCGCCCTGGTCCACTTAGCCAGGGATGTTTTAGATGTGAAGTTGAATAAACAATATGAGAATGAGGATAAAAAGAAAACGGAATTAATAAAATACACACCAAGGATTTTCATTATAAATAATATCAGTTTTCTTTTGTAGAAATACAGATAACTAAATTTTATTTATTATTTATTTATATTTTTATTTCAAAATATTAATTACTTAGAGGAAAGTGGGGTGGATTCATACAAGGGGCACCTACATACATTAAGTTTATCTGAAGTTAGACACGAAGTACAATAGTAACGTAAGTGGGTGTGCACAGTTTTTATGTATGTTTACAGACCAGTGAAGTTTTAGGATTTTCGGTGCGGCAAGATCGAGTGCACAACACGAAACGTGTTTTTGCCTCATGTAAGTAATTTCATAACGTAACTTTGGACATATTTTATGGCAAGTTACTATTTTTTGGATTAATTATTGCTATCTAATCCTAATTATAATAATACAAAGGCATTAATTTAATGTGTAAATTATTATAGATGAAGACGGTTTTTCTATTTCATATTTTTTCATTAATTAGCATGTGATGGGGCAAATTCATACACAAGGATATGGGGCACATTCATACTGTATAAATGTACCCCTGGCCCTTTATGAATATTTTTTAACTACTATTTTTTGTTACACAGACGATTATAGTAATAAATATTATATAAAGTAGTTTAACTGAAGTAATGGTTTCATTTTTTACGGAAAAAATGGTGCTTTATGAACATTGTGTCTTTGGATGTCAAGAATCAGTTAATTTATCAGACGTAGTGATGATATTACCACAGATCTTAGGTTATAATCATAATTAATAACATAGGCCTATTAATTTTAGGTTTTGTAAGTTAAGGTATCTTTGTGTTAACCAGAGTTTTTTTATTTGATATAATTAAAAATGTATAAGCAATATTTTTTTACATTTTGAGATTGTTAGTTTTAATAAATATATCTGACTAAAATAAAGAATGTTAATAAGTGTCTTTGGTGGATAACCATACATGTAACGTAAAGACCTTTTAATGACACTCTGTTCACTAATCGGTACTTATGTTCATATCACGAAACTATTGCGATGTTAAAATAGGCATTAACAGATTTGGATAAAAACTGTTTTTTAATTTTTAATTTTACCCTTTGTTTTGTATGTCAAAAAAATGTATTTGTGTTTTTTTTTTATAAAGTATGGTATAAAACCATAACAAACAATAATTATAACGAATTAAAAGTGATGTGAAATGTGCCACTTTCGGTTGTATAAATGTACCCCACTAATGGGGTAAATTCATACATTTTGCTTTTTTTTGTAAAAATCTTATGGAAGCTCGCGCATGTAGATTTTCAATAATATTAAGGTTCTACTACAATATAAAAATAGTTAAGCTACTAGTATTTCATAAATTAAAAAGAGATATACCTAAAACACGGCATTCCACAAAGCAAAATATAAAAACTGTATGAAGCCGCCCCACTTTCCCTTACCTCAAGTTATCCAAGTGACTGGTTGTTTAAGAGGCTGGCTAGTTACTGTATGATAGAATATAAGTTATTTTTGTTTATTTTTTGATGCTTTGATTTAGAATAAGTACAATCTAAGACACCATAATTTATAAAAAAATAATTGTTTACGTATTTATGCTGGTTGTCCGAGAGACAGACACAAAAGCCAGAAAGCCAACCACTCTCTTTACGGAACTTGGTTAAGTAAGGCCGCAGTTATGATTAAAGAATTGCCATTCTTTACAATTTTTTACCAAAATTATAGATTTAGCGACAGTGTGCACACGAACATGCCACTAACATTTTTAATTTAAAAATTATCGCGCTGTTTTCTAAGGAACATGGGGTGCGATGGCTTTTTCTGGGACCAAATATACGGGGTGTCTGGAAAGGATAGGTCAAAAATGATAGAAATGATAAAGTGAGCCAAAATAATTGTTAGTACTTCTAGCGTTTTATGTTTCAACCATCCCGGTTTACCCCTGCTTCGCCCTGGGTCAGTGGCGCCTTTGCCAATAGGCTGAGTAGGCTGAAGCCCGGGTTGTTTTCCTTACAGTGCGTGATGGGAGCAGTCGTTTGCGTTCATTCAAGAATACCTATTTAAGCTTTTCGAGAGAACTCCGCCCACTTTTCTTATGAGAACGCTGTTCCCCAGTTTCAAGAATAAGGACCCTGGTCCACTTAGCCAGGGATGTTTTAGATGTGAAGTTGAATAAACAATATGAAAATGAAGATAAAAAGAAATTGGAGTTAATTAAAATACACACCACGTAAGGATTTTCGTTAAAAATAATATCAGTTTTCTTTTTAAAATAGAGATACCTTAATTTTATTTATTATTTATTTAATACACTGGGTGATGGAGTATGTTGTTACCCACCAAATATTTTAAAATAAAATAGTACTTTTTAATAGCCAAGCCAATTGTGAATGATGATTTTTGATTCGAAACCCGCATAAATGTAAACTGTGAAATGTCGTTGGACTTAAAATTATTATACGAGTTTATGAAGTTGAATCGAAATATTCCGTCTTTAAAAAAAAACAAAGTTAAGGTTTTAACTTTAATAACATCATTTTATGAAACAGAAAAAGCGGTAATGAAAATGTAACATATGTTTTAAAAATATCTCCTTAAATAAACTTAGAAAAAATAAGAACTGTTTCGCCAAATTTCCTTTGTTTTTTCGGATAATGCCACAATGGTCGGCCATTCTTCAAGCTTTCGCCAAGTAAATGCTGGAGTCCCTCGGGGCTCAGTTCTGGCACCAACGCATTGTTTCTTCTTCACATCAACGAGCTTCTCTCGTCCACAACTAATGCCATTCATAGTTTCGCCGACGATGGTACCCTACACGTCCAGTTTTCTGTGGTTCCTAAACCCATCACTAAACCTGACTTGAAAACAAACGCCGAGCGATGCAGATATCTCTTTCCGCAGGATGTTAATCTTAATTTAATATTTGAGTGGGGCGCCAAAAATCTCTGTCCATTTTAATGCATCCGAAACACAATCATGTTCCTTGTCGCGAAAAGAGTCATCAAATACACATCCTCTACTTATGGAGCGGCCAAGTTTTACAGAGCAAAGACACCTTCAATCTTGTGGGCGTCACATTTGAAATGGCGTAACCCTTAACTGGCATAAACACTTTGTATCTATAGCCATCTGGCAGCTTCAAAAGCTTGGATTTCTCTTTCGAGCCAAAAGTATTTCTTCTTTTTTCCTTGCTTCTAATTTTATACACTTTATATGTGTGTCCCGAGTCCGACTCTCCCTTAGAGTATTGTTCCCACACCTGGGACATGGCGGCCCCCACAACCCTGGGCATTCTTGATTCTATTCAAAGAAGAGCTATTCGTCTCATTAATGATCCTCTCACTTACAGAAAGGCTTCCCTCTCTTGCCCATCGCCGGGCTGTGGGGACTTATCGCTTTTTTATAGAGTGCTTCCATAGTCTTCTGCTCTGAAGAATTGTCCAGACAGTAGTTCCTCCCACTCACGGTTCCCAACAGAGAAACTCGTGGTTCCGCGCGTATGCATCCCTATACGGTCCAACTGGACAGGCCCCGAACTTCTTTCAACTTTCTTTGTTCATTCTTTTATCCCTAGAGTTTCTAGATTGTGGAACCTGCTGGCCTCGGAGGTCTTTCCTTCCTCCCCAAATCTTCAAGTATTTAAGTCCGTGTGAACAAACTCCTCTTACCTCGTTTAAGACATGCCCACGGTACGTTAGTATTTAGGCTTTTAGCCTTCGTGGTTTGTCCAAAGATGAAATATACAGAGCGCTTCCTAAAGAACTTAGGAATTTCTTTTAAATTTCAATCATTTTAGGAAGACGTGCTTTTTTTTCGTAAAGTTAATAATTTGAGAAAGCTTTTCTCATTTGGTAAAAACTTTCGAAGACATGCTGCCTAAATAAACTACCTAAAGAAACAGGGGTGTGCAAATTTTGGAGCAACACATCTAAAAAATAATCGACTTTTTTTATGCTACTTGCGATAGCTGTTTGTATTTTAAGACATCTTTATAGAAAAAAAAGTCTTAGCTCGACCGTAAAAGTTAGACTCTCATATAGTTAAGGTATAGTCTAAAATACTCAAAAAATAATTAATTCATTGCCAGTTTTGTCAATAGAAATAATTTTTATGTTTTGCCCATCTATTATTGATCTGTAATACCTTAGAAACGGAATATGTTATGGTAGCAATAATACCTACCGCTATCATACCTAGGGCATTATAAGCGGGCATTATGATAATGCCCGCTTATAATGCCCTAATCGCTAATATGGAAATTTTATTGCTTATCCAATTTTATTTCTCTCACAATAAAGATCAAGTTTATACAAACATATGTATTAAAATAAAATCAATAACTTACCAGTTCCTGAAAATATGCCATTAAAACGGTTTCGGTTATTTTGAAGAATTGCGTTCGCATCTTTCCAAATTCCAAATATGCCATACTCCCGATCATACTGTTGCCTTGATTTAACTGGCAAAAGATTTTCGAGTCACCTTTATCGGCCTTTTCTCTTATATTTTGTGGAATTTCTTCCATTTTGAGCAAATCGTTAAATAAAAAATGCCAACTGACTAACTGATAGAAACATCAAAGTCAAACTTAACACCAGTCATTATCTACTTACGTATGCAAGTACAGGTGCAACTTATTTTTTATATTGCGAATAAATAATGTAATTAGTCATTGAAAAACTCTTTTGGGTAAACATAAAGCATTGTATGCACCACAGGCTTTACTGGACTATAATGCCCATCAGGTCGAAATCATTTCGACCTTCAGGGCATTATAGTCTAGCAACGCCCTTGATACATAAATAGCTATTAATAAGCTTGTAATATTAAATAATAAAACGTGGTTTTTTTATTTAAGAAAATAAATAGAAACGACTTCCTTAATGGTCAATAATATGCGAAAGAAATCTCCCTTTTTGACACAGAGGAACTGCTTTTTACGTCATTCACCGGGACCCTCTCCAGTTATATCTAACCGCCGAACAACAAAGTTGTTTTTATAAAATTTTCTTGCATTTTGTGTTTTTTACCGTGAACCCGGTACAGCCAGTTTAATAAGTCCTATGAGGTAGGCGAAACGCGTCACCGGAGAAAGGCCCGGTAAATGACATGAAAAGCAGGAGTTTTTATTAACTGTGTTAATTGAGTGTCGCAAATAACTAGTTCGCAGCTGCGTTGAGCTAGTATCTTCTTTGGTCGTACCGTAAAGAAGAGACGTACAACCAGAGACAAGAATGAGACGAGCAACTAAATGTAAATAAATTATCCGAGAGAGAGATAAGCTGCTGGGCCTTCCTTGTCTGTCTTCAAGGAAGGTAAACGCAGATGGCGCGTGAGTCGACTTTATCGTTTGCCCGCCAAATTCAAATTATATAGCTGTGCTATTTTTGCCCTTAATGTTAGGTACTTGTTTTTGTTTCCTATTAATATAAAATATTGGGGTTTAGTTCAATAATTACACACACCTAATTAAAAATGTCATTTATTTGGTTTTTATAAAGATTTTTTTCTTACAGATAACCATGTCAATATTACCTTAAATTATCTGTTGAAAAGCACAAATTTAATATATACACTGTGATCACTAATAAAAGTCAATATTCAAAGTCCAATTAAAGGTAAAAAACCACGAAACACACAATAAATCACAGAAAATGTAAACAAACTGTC
The DNA here is from genome assembly GCA_014170235.1 of Listronotus bonariensis. Lineage (NCBI taxonomy): Eukaryota > Metazoa > Arthropoda > Insecta > Coleoptera > Curculionidae > Listronotus > Listronotus bonariensis. The sequence continues at coordinate 96,466 of JACEGR010002033.1, forward strand.
CAAACAAATCGGCCATTGAAAAATATCAAACACAAATATCGAATAACATTTCGGCGTGACTGCCTGCGGCAACGTTGTCAAGTTAAAATATTCGATTCATGGTATATTTTCTTTCTCTTAATTAGATGCGAGCCAAAAAAGGACATTAAAGTTTACATGCAGAAATTGTAAACAACTTGGCAACCAGGGCAAAGCGATGATTGCTCCATCTACGATAGCCTGCCATGATGAAAGACAAAGACATATTTATTGGAACTTGCGTTAAACCAGAAAGAGATAAATACAATGGACAAATTGTTAGGACCAGTTACTCGTCTCATTGTTGTGCTCTGGTGCCTCTATAGAAGACCTAAACAGGAATCGCCACTGTTGCGTGGCATAAACAAAAAATTAAAAAAATGTCTGATTAAAAGTATATTATTCCACCTACAGTTAATTTCATGAATGCTTTCGCCCGACAGATGTCACCATGAGCTCGCCTCGCAACTGCTTATGGGTCGTTCGGGTGTCGCAATGGAAAAAGAACACAAAAGATCCATAAATAATTACGGGTTTAATTTTATGGGCGAGCGAGGCTACTCTTTTTAGTGAAGAAAGAAAAAATGTTGATTTGGTTTTTTTTAATTGAACTGCGAAGGTAAAACAAAAGACAGTTAGAGCAATCATTGGCCCGAGTTCCCCGTCTGGCGTCTTATGAAGATTTTATTTTTATTGGATTAAAATAATTTCAACCGAGAGCTAATGAACCTTTGTTTATATATTGAAACCTTTGTATTGTAAGTTTGAAGTTAAACATTTCCGCTAAGCAAGGAAAGAAATATTTTTACTTGTCTAGACTCCTGAATTTTAACCTAAGGTAAGTATACAAATATGTTATTTTGTGGAATATGCAATACAATATTTTAAAAATTAAAAAACTATGAAAAACATCAATATTTTCACAGAAATGTTGATCGCTAAATTTTCAAATGCAAAAAGAGGGGTTGTAAATGAATTTTTAAATCTTATCGGAGTTTCCGAAATCATATTAATCGAAGTCATTTCGTAAAAACATTAAAAACCAAAACCAGCTGGGACTATTACTTTGATAATTTTATAATGTAAAAATACTATGTAAATGTAACGCACAAAATTTGGAAAATTATACACCGAATGTGATCATAACTGCCAATCAGTAATTTTACACATATATGACCGTGACTACAGATAACCAACGACCTGGTGTAATTCTCTTTATCAACAAAATTTTTATCAGTGTATAACCCTATTTATATCATAGATAACCTACATTTAGATCCGCAGTGGCAAGAAGCATTTTTCGGATTTTTACGATCTCGCGCAGTAAACAAACGGATGGGTGAACGAACATGCGCACTTAAAAGCCGTGGCAAAATACAAACACCGGCACCCCGTACCCTCCGTCCGCGGTCCGACCGTAACGCTCAATAGCTATCGTACTCCGAACAGAAAACCAAGACGCCGTCGATAAACTCTTTCCGTAATGCGGATAGTCTTTTTGGTGCGTTTACCCTCGATTTGCTTGCGTACAAACTCGTTTTTTCGCCCATAAAATGTAACTTTTGTTTCGCGCAGGTAACAAGCATTGGCAATCCATCGAGTTCAATGATTCATATCCAAAGATATAAAGATTTCGAAAAAATACCCCACCCTGTGTAACATTTTATATAATAAAGAATCGAGCTGTATATTCAGCTACATATTTCGCTATATTTTCTGTCTTTGCATTAGTTTATGATGCATATCTCGCACACACGCCCGAAGGGATTTTTCCTGACGTATCCCATTTCCAGGATAAATGAGAAAATCGACATCCAGATATGGTCAACTGAAACCGTATCTATATGCATACACGGAGTGGCCGGGCGCCCGCGTTCGCAAATGGAAAATGGCTTTTCTTTGACACCTTGAAATTAGATTTTTTCGCAAAAGGAACAAAACGCGCCGCTGGTAACGTACACCCGAAGGCTTCCTAGTTATATCTACATAAACCGTTTTCCAATAGTCGGAAAAGTCGACACGACGAGAAGCCGGTATAATTGTAAAAGTACAGTCGCTGACAAGAATCAATTTCAAATCTAATATTTAAGGGTTATTCAATTTTTTTTTGTCCAGGTTAAAAAATGTTCATATTTTTTATTTTTCTCGTAATATTTATTTATTTTAAATAGTAGATAATTCCTTGCCATTTCCATAAGCAGAGCACTTTAAACCGTTTTAACGATAAAACCAGAAAAGTCTACATTAGGGTACGTCTCATATACATCTAATTCAAACCCACACCAGGATAAAAAGGCAAGGTCACTACCAACATATACCCAGCAAACACTATTTGCCGGCAATATACATTTTTCATATTGGCATTGATGGTAAAGCATTGGCAATTGGTGGCAATATTATGCCAACATCTAATACGCATAAAAAGTCAACCCTAAATAAACACTTAATTGATAATTAATAAATTTTACATGCAGGCGAATCGCCGGCAAGCATACAAAAATGACGGCATACCAATCCTGATTAAATAAAGCATGCCTTTTTGTTGCAGGCAAATAACTAATGGATTTTTGAAGGCAAACCTTCAACGCATATTTGTACTTTTCAAACCATATTATTAACATTGGTATTTAACTAACAGTAGAGCAATATTTTTATCTGTTTTATTTATAATGGCAGGTAAACAATATTATTTTATGTTTTTTACATAATTTAAAGGAAATGGCCTTTTCATAACATTTTATTGTTACAAATCGTGCAAATAAAAATTAGGTCAAACAAAATGTTAATTATGTATTTTTGAGAGAATAAAATTAAAATGATGGTAAAATTAGCTAGGTTAATTTCGACCGAAGGTGATAAATTCAAATTTCCTGCTTAGCCGAAATACAAGATTTGACAATTTGACAGATGAGGCAACCTTGCTTTTGTTTGGCCGCTTTGTACAATTGTTTTCTACGTGGTTTTCTAGCTTTTAGTTTTTTTTTTTTTTAAAGAAAATAGTTTTTAGTAGACATAATTAAGTGTATTCATTACCTAATTAGTGTGGGTTGTGTGATTAATTGGTGATGGCTAGTCGAGAAGGCGAGTTATTCAAGTAAACTGTTAGGAGTTGTAAACATTTTGTTTAAAACCTTTTAAGTTTGTAGTTACCTTAAAAATCATATGAAATTAGGGAGTTGCCTTATTAAAAGTTTTAAAGACGTGTTAATAAAAAATATTATATATTTTTAATAAGATTTTTTTACATTTAACTCCTTTAAAATATTTCTGCCTGTGTTTTGGATCTGAAAATTAAGTGTAAGTGTCCCTTGAATAAACACTATTTTAAAGTGTTTTCTTTTGATTTACTATCTTTTTTTTTAATTTTATTATATAAGTACCTTTATTTTTTTATGGTTTATAGTTACTGTATAAAAATTTATATTTTGTAATTTTTTTAATGATAAAGTTTTCCTGCCTTTTTTTTATTTTTTTTTACAAATTCTAAATATGTTATTTAACTTTTGGGGCATTCAACCTATAAAACTTGCAATACTTATTTAATGATAAATGCTATTATCCTAAACGCATTTTTTTATCACAACTTATTAATAATGGATGCCATCACATTATCTGCAACACGTGGCCCAATAACGGCCAATTGCCCACTTTCGTGTCTTTTTGTTATCTTTTTGCCAATAACTTATTAATGCTGGATGCCATCATCCTAAACGCATTTTTTCATCATAACTTATTAATGACGGATGCCATCACATTATCTGCAACACGTGGCCCAATAATGGCCAATAGCCCACTTTCGTGTCTTTTGATGCCTTTTGCCAATGCCTTGCCATTAAAGAGTGTTGGCAATGCCAGTAAATTAAATGTACATGGCCGGCAAATACTATTATTATTGTATGGGGACAAAGAGTAACTTTCATTTCGAATAACTTGAAGATTTATATAAAAAGCATATAATACATTGCAGAAATAACAACAATATTTATTAGTTACGAATTTGTTTAAATTGAAACTAATTAAGCAGTAACTAATAAAACACCTAAATTCATAAACATTTTTTGCTTTTTATCGTTGACAAAGTGATTATGGACTTGGAAAATTAAAGTTGAATGACCTATATTTAAAACAAATTTTAAACACATTACTGTGTTTTAAGATATTGAAATTATAATTTAGAGCAAAAGATGCAAACACAAAAAAAAAAAATTATTAATATTTTTAAAATAACTTTTATCCAAAAATGGTAGCTGCTATATTAGGTTGGTACAAAAGGTTGGGATTTTTTTAATTGCTAAAGGGTTTTTTAAATTTCTTTTTAGTCTGTTTTAAGCAATATGCAAGTTTGTGCGTGTTGATTGATTCTGTTTAGGCATAGGATCTGTACTCTGAGACCTAAACCTTAGCGGTCCCATTTAGAAACTACCTAGAAAATGTTATTTGAGGGAAATTTGACATACTGAACTTGATCATTTAAAAAATTGGAGGAAAAAGAAACCCTTCAAAGGCAGAAGGTTCTACTGTTTAGTCTAAAGAAAGAAGAAATACATTTTAAAGAAAGAAGAAACAAATAAAGACGTTTGCTATGGATTACAAAAAAATGAATGAGAGTGGTATTTAACCGTTGCTAAAGATTTAAAAAAATTAAATTCTATAGTTTTTAAAAATTATTCCAAAATCCAATACGCCACATTAATTTGGGACACCCTATAATAAAGGGTTTACAAATGTTACTCTAGCAACATATTGCTTAGAATTATGTCACCAAACTGTCATAGTTGTATTCAGTAGTGTCTGGCAACTTATTATGGAGATATACACGATTCAACAACGAGTAGAAATTATTTAAAATTTAATTATTAAAATTTATCATCAAAATGCGAGTTATTTTGTAGAAATGGTTATGTGAACTGGCCGCCGAGGTCGTGTGATCTCTCACCCTTGGACTATTTTCTGTAGGGCTACTTCAAATATCAGGTCTACAAGAATAGGCTACAAACCATTCGTGGCCTCAAGCAGAACATCACACGCACCATTACAAATTTACCAGGTGATGTGATGGAAAAGGTAATAGTAAATTGGGCCACAAGAATCCATTCAACTAAACAAAGTGGAAAAGGAAATTAAAACAATATTATCTTCAAAACCGAATGCCATAATTTTTTTCCAATAAAATAAAAATTACTAACATTTTATTTGCACTTATTACTTTGTGTCATTTTAAGTTTTAACGATCTTATTGGTAAACCCTTTATTTGTTTCTCTCAAAAGTTTTCTCTTACGTATCTTCCCGTAAACCTAAATACTCCGCATATTAAACTTGATATTCCCCAGTTATTAATCCCATACATATACATAACAATATCTAAATGTCTCTATCTGTAATTGACAAAGCCCTTTCTGCCCTTTGACGGGCTCTGTGGGGTAATTATGTATGTAAAAGGGTAATTCGAGGTGATTTGCATGAACTTTGAACAATAATTCTCGCAGAAATATGATTGAATTGATGTATGACGTCCTAATTATCTAGAGGCCCTTCGTTTCCTAATTTTCAGTCTTTATTAGTGAAATTACATGAATAGAATAAATAATTTTTGGCATCACTGTATGTAATTTTCTTTCTCTCTCTCTCTCTATTTTTTTTCTTGGTTTTGGTCCCTTCAGGTCCAATCCACCACTCTCTCCCTTCCGGACTATGCTTTCCAGGGCTTCGTCGGCGTAAAATCTGGATAATCGAGCTCGTAGCTCCTAGAAATTCCAAAAGAAAACAAATAATTCAACAATCGATGCAATGCATAAATTGTCGGTTGTCAAACCAAGACCTGCTACTGGTGTTACGTATAACCTTCACTTTCACTACTGACAGTTCTCATGGCACGCCCATCTATTTCCCGCCATTTGAGAAATACCTCGAGTTTACCACCAAACAGGATACCATCAGCTTATAGGAATCTTCGCTCACGGCGCTTAGATCCAGAAGAAAGATGCCGTCAATTTAGCGTGAATCTTTCCTTGATCCCCGAAGGTAAAAAACGTTCGTACGACACCTCTAACCGCCACTCCGGGAAGAAGTTTGTAGTCCTCTACGCACGTCCGCACTGTCCGGAGGTCAAACAAAGAGTCTGTATGTAATTTTCTGACTACAAGTAATTAAAATTAAGCGACTTGGCAACGTTGCACTTGCAATTAAAGCGCCCCCATCAGGAAACTTAGTTGGAACCTTTTGGGACACTGTGACTTTTCTTACACATATTTTGCTTGCTGTTGTTGCAGTTAGCATTGTATTTTTATACAGGGTCTCCAAGAATATGTGGGTATTCTTTCGGATTCATAGAGAACACATAAAAATAATGTAATAAGTTCATATAAAATATTTTCCTAAACGGAGATATGTGCCCCTAAAGGACGCTATTAAAAATCGTATTTTCTTACTTATATCACTTGGTATAATAAAATATTTTTTTATGTGATAAATATTAGTTAGGACTCCATAAAATATTATACTTGCTAAAACATTTGTCTTTCTTAGTTCGCCAGGGGCGGACTAACCCCTTACACTTACAATAGTACTAATTATTTTCACACCCTGTATAATAAAGGAATAAAAATATTATTTTTAAATAGTTTATACTCTAAGCTAAAAAACCCAGCAAACACTATTTGCCGGCAATGTACATTTTTCATATTGGCATTGATGGTAAAGCATTGGCAATTGGTAGCAATATTATGCCAACATCTTATACGCATTAAAAACTCAACCCTAAATAAACACTTAATTGCCAATAAATATTACATGCAGGCGAATTGCCGGCAAGCATGCAAAAATGGCGGCATACCAATCCTGATTAAATAAAACACGCGTTTTTGTTGCAGGCAAATAAATATTGGATTTTTGAAGGCAAACCTTCAACGCATATTCATACTTTTTAAACCATATTATTAACATTGGTATTTAACTAACATTAAAGCAATTTTTTTGATCTGTTTTATTTATAATGGCAGCTAAACAACATTATTTTATGTTTTTTTACATAATTTAAAGGAAATGGCCTTTTCATAACATTTTATTGTTAAAAATCATGCAAATAAAAATTAGGTCAAACAAAATGTTTATTATGTATTTTGGAGCGAATAAAAATAAAATGATGGTCTTTTTTAAAGAAAAGAGTTTTTTAATGGACATAATTAAATGTATTCATTACCTAATAAGTGTGTGTTGTGTGATTAATTGGTGATGGCTAGTCGAGAAGGCAAGATATTCAAGTAGACTGTTAGGAGCTGTAAACATTTTGTTTAAAACTTTATTAAAAGTTTTAAAGACGTGTTAATAAAAAATATTATATATATTTAATAGTTTTTTTGACATACCGATAGATGGCGTAATGGACAATAAACTACTACGTTTCTGCAATATCTTCGCTTTTTATCGTCTAAACCCATTAGACAAAAAATAATTCGAGAGCGGTCTGCGGTAGGTGATCTCACTTAGCTTTGAAAGAAATATCTTCGGCTAGTGTAAAAATCTGCATCTCCAAGTTGGACAGTGTTCCGAGAGATGGTACTTTGCATTGCAAGGAAATTGCATGCAGTAAGGAGTTTTTTCCTATTTTAATTTTCAAATAATATATCGCATCATTTTAGCTTTTAAAAAAGTATATGCGACAATTTTCGTCAATAAGACGTCAGCTTGCTGCTTGGGAGTATCTGCATTTGCCCACTTTCGTGTCTTTTTGTTATCTTTTGCCAATAACTTATTAATGATGGATGCCATCATCTTAAACGCATTTTTTTGCCAATAACTTATTAATGACGGATGCCATCACTTTATCTGCAACACGTGGCCTAATAACGGCCAATTGCCCACTTTCGCGTCTTTTGATACCTTTTTTGCCAATGCCTTGCCATTAAAGAGTGTTGGCAATGCCAGTAAATTAAATGTACAACGCCGGCAAAAAATGTATATATGGGAAGAGCACTTCTGTCTGATATCGATAAAGTGAAGCATTTGCGACAAAAACATGATTTTATTTGAATAGGGTTGTTTTTAATAAATTTGTTTGTCGGTTCGACACAAGGAGATAATCTTTTCAATAAGGAGTGCTTAATTTTTTAAATTTGTCCAAAAATATAGATTATAGATCAAAAATATTGTTCAGTTTAGGTTAAGTCAAAGGGTTCTCATAACTTAAAAATTGTGTTTTGTACAAAAAAAAAATACAGGTGGATTTTAAAATTATGGTCTCAAAACACGGTCGTAAGATAAATTTAATTCAAATCGGCGATGCGCTCGATAAGTTATAAAGTGACAAAGCAGCATCCAATATTTAACCCGGTTTACAAATTAAATATTTTCAAGAATATGGTGTTTCTCACAGATGGTTTCCTCTTTAATTTTTTTACGTTTTAAGATAAAAATATGAAATTTAATATATCGGTATTTGACATAGTTGTGAATTACTTGACCTATTTACTTCTTTTACTTCGGTTTAATCGGAAATGACTACTACCCTAAATTTCTTTAATGGCATCACCGGTATATTTTAACTTATTTCTATAGAATATGACATTCTTAATACAATGACACCTAATAGGTCATTTTTTGACACTTCTTCTGTAAAAAATTTAATTTTTTAAAATTCCAATCTAAGGTGCCATGATTAGGTTAAAACGGTTTATATTTTAAGTCAAGTAGTCATGAAATGAAACTAGTCGTCTTTTGTTTTTTTACGACTTCTTAGGAGCAAAGTCAAAGTGTGCAAAATCCTATTTATGGTTATAACTCTTTTTTTTCAAATGGAACGAGGTTGGCTCGTTAGAATATCCTATAAGATCATTTTATTTCGAATTATTTGGTACCATATAGGCAGTATTTCGGAAAAAAGTTTCTAATGTAAAAACATTTAATAAAATTATGCTTAACCGACTATTGTGCTACATGGTAATATCGATTTATGACAACCTCATAAATTTATAATGTATAAGAAAAGTCTTTTTCGAAAACCCGCCCATGTGGTACCAAATTATTCGAAATAATATTGCTCTTTTAGGTATGTTAACAAGACACGCCTCATTTCATTTTAAATAAGAAGTTATGATCATAAATAGAATTTTGCATACTTTTACTTCGCCTTAAGAAGTCGTGGAAACAAAAGACGACTAATTTTACTTTTCCATGGCTACTTGACTTAAAATAAACCGTTTTAGATTCCACTCTAGATTCAAATTTTTAAAATTAAATTTTTGATAGCAATTGTAAAAAATGACATGTGAGGTGTCATTTTATTCAGAATGCCATATTCTATCGAAATAAGATAAAATATACCGGAGGTCCGTTTAAAATTTTAAAGAATCAGTCATTTCTTGTTAAACCATAAGTAATAGAAAGCAATTAGATAGACCAGTCCATCAGAATTATGTGAAATAACGCTATAACAAATTTCATTTTTCAATCTGAAGAGGTAAAAAAGTTATAAGGGAGGAACCACCTGTGAGAAACACCCGGTATAAATCTATAATAAAATGTATAAATATGTTATCCAACAAACAAAATTACTTATCCTATTTTTCTTTATAATAAAACTAATACAAAGAGTTAAAGCCGGTCCTGTTGATAACCCTGTGATCAGCTGTTGATTATTTTCTAGCAGTCTGTAAAATCTCACTTCGCATGACAGCTAGCACCCTGCGCGAAGCCCATGCAAGGATAATTTAGATTCCCGCTGCATTCATCCATATTATTCTTTAATTCATTGAGTCCAATACCCAAAACATGTCAATTTTGAGCCTTATCGTTTCGTGACTGCAAACCTTACCATTTTGGGCACGATCTTTAAAATTTTATGTAGAACATTGTACTAAACTTGTCCGACAAAAAAAGAGACGCATTCAACAAGTCCGACACTGGAAACATGTCAAAATTGACAGGCAGGGTTAAAGCGCCGCTTCCATAAGTGGCGGTATAAATATTCGTGGTAGAGTCGTTAAAGAAACCCCTCCCCAAATGTGATTTCAAAGGGTTATCAAGAAGTCCATTTCATTGCTGACTCAGGCACTATATTATTTAATCAATGGTCTCTTTTGTTGGGTACACGTCACAAGTCAATCTACAAAGAATGGGGCCCCTTCGGGCCTGGTCCGAGGTATAGCGAGCTGACCCTGTTCAACCCCACTGACCAACCTGAACTGGCTGGTCGCCTGGAAACAAAATAAAGAAAAACTCCCCAAAAACCCCAACAAAATCTAATTAAAATTGGACGCTCTCGCTGGCAAGTCTGCCACATGCTGTCATGATAAGGATTAAGTTAAAAATTAAAATTAAAAAATATTATTTTAATAGATCTTGGAAAAAACTCTGGTCATTAAGCTGACGAGACTTCGCCCACGTCCTTATTAGCCGAGAGACGAGACATTTTCAACGAGAATGTCTCGTTACAAGCTCGAATGGGAGAGAAATGGCTTTCTTACTTAAACGAAAAAGAGACAGAAAATAAGTTTTATCCGAAACTAGAAAGTATTAATAAAACGGAAACGAAGTTTTAATTTAGATTCTGAAATCTGCTCGATCATTTGTTTGTCAAGTCACACACTTTGGCAATCAGACGACATCGAAAGCAGAAAAAAATCCCAATGGCATGCTCTTCCCTGCGATTTAAAGCAATTCGAAATTCGATTTCGCGTGAAAAAGATGACGTAGACATAGAGAGATCGGATAAGAAAGTTTATTTTTAAATTATAGGATTTTAGAATGTGTGGTTTCAAGTTAATTTTATTTAAATTTCCATTCACACGTATAGAAGCAGTGATGGGTAGTATGAAATTTCCAAAGGAAATGTCCACTAGGAATAAGAAAATGTTAACTTTCCTTAATCGAATGTTTTAAAAAAATTAAACAAAGTTTTTTTATATCTTTGGAGCTCAGTATTAATAGTAAACAAATAATTGCTTGTTTTTGCCATACTGTCATAAAGTGGTTAGTTCTGGTTCTACCATATAAAATATTGATAAGTTTTTATTTTTTTAATGACTCAAATTTATAGACACCTTCTATAATAAGGCAATGAGAGTGTATCCCTGAAATAGGAAAAAATAATAATAGAGATAATACAAAACAAACTACATATTTACCTAAAAAATAATCTATATGAAATACGGCTTTTCTGCCTACACAACATCCTAAAGAGAAACTCTCCATCATTTTGCTTGCTGCATTCAGAAGCAGAAACACTGGCCATTTATAAATTCCTTATGATAAAATATACACTGTAAATAATATTGACTTAAAAAAAGGCCGTTTCGCACTTCACGCGAGCTTTCAGGAGAAACCAAAACTTCCTCATTGCACGCGCGGTCACAGAGAGAAGGAGAATAAAAGATAAGGATCTTTTTATTTCTTCGAAAGGAATGCAGAAATACCGTGAGAGAGTTATGCATGGGAGATTCGCGTTAGAAGCTGAAAAAATATTTTTGGTATTAAGTAATCTTTTTTTTTTTCTGATCAAAGTCGTGTCTGTCTACTTGTTTTTGTTATTTATATTTTACTAGAGGAAAGTGCCCAAATGGCATAAGGGAAATAGTATCCCTCAAGGTACGCGCACATTCACAAGCATCGGTATCGGACGGACGCGCTACGGACGGTAGGCGACGAGATTTTTCTATCAGGGTATCGCACATTGCTTGTCCGCCCAGGTAATCCGGTATTGTCGGCAGAATTTAAATAAAAGTTAATTGGCCAAAGAGGTTGTGACGAGTTGCAGATGATGGCTGCTGAGCGATGTGTTTTTGGAATAAGAAAATGGGTACATTCAGGAGGTCCCATCGGCTAAGTTAGCCAACTTAGCATGCTAGAGACCGCTGTTGAGTCAGCGTTTTTATTTTTTCTGAATGCATTGCTAACTTAAAAGGTTGATAGCTGGTCAAATGTAGAACATTCAAACATAACATAAATTTGGTTTATAGGTATATTAAGTATTTATACAATTACAGTAAGTAATGATAACTGTTTGACAAACTTTGTAAGCATCTACCAAGTAATTGATGCAAAATATCACTTATAGACAATAAAACTGCTATATTTACACCTACCTAGTACATTATGTATCAACGAGCACTTAAAACATCTTCATTGTTTAAGTTAGTTTTTGTCGCAGTTGTGCCAGAACAATGTATCTCTGCTTGGGGACACAGAGGAATATCAAACAAAGCAGTTCGTCTAAAATTTTACAAAATAGACCTATTACAAATTTATTTTTACCATACATTCCCGGACTATCAAATAAAATTCAACGAATAGGTAATAAATTTAATATTCGCACAATCTTTAAAACACAAAACACCATTAGATCTCATTTAACAAAAACAAAACCATACAACTTAAATGAAAATACAAAAAATGTCATTTATAAAATACCTTGCGAATGCGATAAGTTTTATATAGGTGAAACTTGTAGACCATTAGCTAAACGCATAAAAGAACACAGATCATACATTAAAAACACAGAATTTCATAAATCAAAAATCTGCCAACACGCATTTGATAACAATCATAGAATAAACTGGGATGCTTCGAGTATTTTAGCAAAGGAAACTTGTTCTAAAAAACGCAAAATCAAAGAAAGTGCGTATATATTATTAAATAAAGATAATTGTGTAGCATCAATTTCAGTTAATTTAAATAATACTTGGTTGCCTTTGCTCGATACTGAAGTATCTTCAGGAAAACTAAAAATAAACTAACTTATTACCTTTTTGTCCTACAAATAATAAATACACCGGTTACTTGTCACTCATGACACATATGTCAAACTATTTTCAGTTTGAGATATAAAAATAATCTAAATTTTAATCATTTCTAATTTAAATATTAGTTAATATTTTATTTTTATTTTCTAACTTAATTTTTTAACTTGACAACGGTGGCAGACTTGCCACCGAAACGTCGTTTTTATAAGTTATTGAGTTTTTTGGGTTTTTTGGGGTTTTTCTTTTATTTTGTTTCAGGCGATCGGCCAGTTCATAGGGGTCAATAGGGCTGAACAGGGTCAGCCTCGTATACCCCGGGACCAGGACCGAAGCGGTCCCATTCTTTCCAGGCGTGTACTCAACAAGAAGACCATCCAATAAATCAGATCTTCTTTCCTTCTCGTATCACACTGCTGGAATAGGTCTCTTGAGTTTCCTAGGTGAGTCCCAGATCGTTGCTCTTGATATATCCAAAGCTTTTTGACCAGGTCTGGCATGCCGCACTTCTTAATAAACTTCCTCCTATGGTCTTTCAACTAAACTCTGTTCTTTCTAGTTATCTATCTGATCGTCGTATATCAGTTATTGTGGACGGCCATTCTTCAAGCTTTCACCAAGTAAATGCTGGAGTCCCTCAGGGCTCAGTTCTGGCACCAACATTGTTTCTTCTTCCCATCAACGACCTCTCTCGTCCACAACTAATTCCATTCATAGTTTCGCCGACGATAGTACCCTTCACTCCAGTTTTCAGGTTCCTAAACCCATCACTAAACCTGACTTGAAAAACAAACGCAGAGCGATGCAGATATCTCTTTCTGCAGGATCTTAATTTAATATTGGATTGGGGCGCCAAAAATCTCGTCCATTTTAATGCATCCAAAACACAATCATGTTCCTTGTCGCGAAAAGAGTCATCAAATACTCATCCTCTACTTATGAGCGGGCCAAGTTTTACAGAGCAAAGACACCTTTCAATCTTGTGGGCGTCACATTTGAAAGTAACCTTAACTGGCATAAACACATTGTATCTATAGCCACGGCAGCTTCAAAAAGCTTGATTTCTCTTTCGAGCCAAAAAGTATTTTTCCGCTTCTAATTTATACACTTTATATGTGTCCCAAACTGACCTCCCTTGGAATATTGTTCTCATATCTGGGGCATGGCGTCCCCACAACCCTAAGCATTCTTGATTCTATTCAAAGAAGAGCTATTCGTCTCATTAATGATCCTTCACTTACAGAAAGGCTTCCTCTCTTGCCCATCGTCGGGCTGTGGGGATTTATCGCTTTTTTATAGGTACTTCCATGGCTTCTGCTCTGAAGAATTGTCCAGTATAGTTCCTCCACTCACGGTTCCCAACAGAGAAACTCGTGGTTCCGCGCGTATGCATCCCTATACGGTCCAACTGACAGGCCCCGAACTTCCCACTTTGTTCGTTCTTTTATCCCTAGAGTTTCTAGATTGTGGAACCTGCTGCCCGCGGAGGTCTTTCCTTCCCCCAAATCTTCAAGTATTTAAGTCCCGTGTCAACAAACTCCTCTTACCTCGCTTAAGACACCCACGGTACGTTAGTATTTAGGCTTTTAGCCTTCGTGGTTTGTCCAAAGCATAGGATTACCTATGTTTCGCTCGACGACACTTCACCCAGTATATGTGAAATAAGTAAAACTTTAAAATATTTTGTTTCCTTCCCTTTATAATACTTTTGTTTAAGAATAAGGATAACTGAAGAATGAGATTATCGCTATATGGTTTTAACATTATTAAAATTCTAAATCGTTTATTTACATAATAAAAAGAACAATAAGGGTATTTTTATAGTCAAACTACTCCAAGGATGTGTACAATCAAACAGTTGTAACGGCGTACTTAAATCTAGCAGTTGTTTAGCGGCCTGCCAATTCACCTTGTCACCACGTTTCACATGGTTATCGCTTGCCCAAATACAATGACTACCATGTCCGATACCTCTGTATCTAAAAGTCCATGTTTTTCACTTATCTCGCTTTCCGATCAAAATGTTCACGCACGAAGAACAAAGGGTGACGATGGTCGAAATTAATCGCCATTAAGAGCCGATTTCCGGATGACTTCTGACTTTTATGTTGAGGAATTTTAATTTTATTTGTCCACTTTCGCTAAATATATTAGTTTTTTTATTTAAAAATTCTAGTTCTTCGAACAATAAGCCTTAACTGATTCTAAGTTTTTTAATTTGCAATAAGCGGATCTTGTATAGTAAGAACATTTTAAAAAGCGCAAATTCAGGTTACCGCTTTGAAAATAATACAAAAAACATAAAAAAGGCCGCCTGCAATAGGACTTCGGCGCTATACAAAGGCGCCGCTTATCGCTTTACAGCGACGCGCCGATACACTATGGGATAGAAATCCATTATTTTTGGCCAAAAAGCAGAGTTTGAAATTTTAATGGCTCATGCTGTGTATTTCAAAGTAGATGCTCCAAACTACGTGTACGCAAAATTATAAAAGGATATGACGACTTCTGTGTTGGGGTCAATAAGAAACTTGAGACTGTAATTTTAAGTGAAACATAAATATACAACATTTAATCTACTTGGTTTATTATTAGCCTTCTTTACTAAAGTAAGTAAAAGAGTTTAAATAATAAGAGCTATTGACCTATCTCTTTATCAGTTTTTGGCACTTACGACTGCCATTCCTACTTGCTGCTACTTTCCTGAGACGCACAGGACAGATTTCAGAGATTTTTATTATTTACAAAGGTATTTCCACTCTAAAATTTAATATGTTTTGTACCTACCACTATACATCCCCCAAAAGACAAAAGCAATTCTGATGAAAGATATGGATTCTAGGGAATCTACCCAACAAAACAGTGTTTTTTATTTATTTTATACGTTAAAAAATAAAAAAAGTTGGGAAGATGTATCTCTATTACGCTTCTAAGAATAATTTAAAATTATTTTCAGATTTGGATGGTCATATTTCGAAACTAATTGAGATAGACACATCAAATGTAGTATTTTTTAAAGCATTTTAAAAGATTTTTTTGGTGGTGATATAATATTCAGGGTATTTCCATTTAAAAAATCATACCTATTGTCGTACCCTGTATATCATATGAGATAATGATCATCGAGTTACTGATTAGAATACTACCGAATTAACCAAACAAGCTGACATTTTAGTTTATTTTTGTACAATAAAATAATAATGTTAAGGGGGGTGTAAATTTATAATAACATATAATAAGTTTTAGGTTTCCAAAAGCATTTGTAATAATTTATAATATTTTTCCAGTAAAAGCACCTCATTTTAAGTTAGATTGGCAAGTTTCAGAATTCTGACCAAAAAATTAACTTCTATCCCATAGTGCGATGACCAGCTGCATCAACCGGCATATCATAAGAGAAATATAGCAAGGCGGCCGCGAAGACAAGCATGCCGGATTAGATTAGATTAGGAGGTGGATTGCATATCCTCTAACACTGCAACCTGCTCAGGTTTGTTGTGTGTCCTCCGTCCATGGGATTGGAAGCACGCTATCTTGTCAAGCCGGTCTGTTTGATCAGACTCCACGAAGCTTGAAACTGGCCCCTTGGTATATCTTGCCGCTTTAGGTTTCTTCACTGCCAGCCTTGCAAACCGCAGGCGACAAAGGGCTTCGCAGTAGCACCATACGTGTTTCTGCGGTTTCTTCCTCCTCCTGGCAGAACCTACATAGGTTTTCTTCTGCCAGGCCCATAGTTTCCAGGTGTTTATTCAGTCTGCAATGACCTGCCAGTTGACCCACTATTATTCTTACTGCCTTCCGGTTATAATTCAGGGTCTTTTGTAAATTCTGGCGAGTAAGCCTTGATGAACACTTTCGCCTGACGCTGTCCTGGTGTTCTCCTCCACCGTCTTGTGATTCCCTCATAATCCATGGTCTAATGGATGACCCACCTGGCATGATGGGAGTAGCCACAGTAGGGCTCAGGACCTACCGTTGTCCTACCAGCCCCTCGGCCGCCAGTCCCCATCTAGCTTCTTCATTGCCTTCGTGGTCCTTCCGTGTCCTGTTGCCCAGGCAATGGTTGCAGCTTGTTGGACGCACCCACCTCTTCCAGGGCAACTACGGCGAGTCCCGCACCAGTTTGGGCTAAGATTTCGCATGAACTGAGTGCCTGATGGCTGCCTGGCTGTCGAAATAGATTACTATGGTTTTATCCTCATAGCTCCTTCGATGATTTCCCTAGCACATTGTTCTATGGCTACAATTTCGGCCTGGAACACAGTAGGGTGTCCGAGACCCAAAGTTTATTTTCGTCCTTGGTTTGTCCCCATATATACCTTTTAACTTAAAAATGTAAACGAGATATCTGTGTGTCACGCTTACTACCTGTTTATCTTGTATAAACATGTTTATTCTAAAGCCACGTACAGACTTGGATCAATCGGCGAAAACATTTGTTGGTCGACTGTATCTTGAATGTTGCACATCAGTCGGCCGGACTTGTTGCAACGCCATGGCAACATCCGTGGGCGTTTTTATCCAAGGAATCGGCAAGTCGCCTGTTTTCCATTTATTATGGAAAACTTTGGTAGGTTTGTACGAGCTTTAAACTGTGTGGACGCTGAAACACCTGTATATGCAAATGTTGGCCAACTTTGTTGCTGAAAATTTTTGAACAAGATACAGTCGGCCGACAATGTTGGCTCGATTGTATCCAAGTCTGTACATGGCTTAAGTATGTAAAAACACCAAAACAGCTGTTTGGGTTAGCATTACATTTAGTTAGGCATTTTGCGAGGTCCTTTGCGCAAAGCAGTATGCGGCCGCACAGACCGCCTACGCCTAGCTAAGCCACTTCACTATCTTAACCTTAAACACCTATTTCTCTTTTTAATTATCATATCCTATCCCTAAAATTAATAGTTTTAAAAATGCTAATACCGAGCCCCTCAAAATAACTCTCTTTCTTAGGACATGACACAACAAATTTTTAAAATTTGGTTTATAAATCTACACATCCTTATAAAAGAAAAATCTAATACACAAGAGTCAGACATATGTATTCCCATGTATTTTTAACCCTGAATCCGATCCAGAAATGGCCCTACACGTCTGGAATTGACCTCATCGGGCCAAAATGGCCTCTTCTTCTTTTAGTGCCAAGCTCTGTATCCAGAGCGTAGTCGCCCTGCACATATCTGTGGCACGTACCAAACGGTTTTACACATATTTGTGGCCAAAACACTTAGTATATAAGGCCAAACAACCTAGATAAAAAAATGGACCACCAGCTTAGCGTAGCTTCGAACAACAACGTCAGAGGGTGTACTCAGGCAGAATACTTCACAGTGGTTTGCCATTAAAGGCAAATGAAATAACCAAAGAATTGGGCACTGTATGAGTTTCGAAATTAAAAAGGACATGAAAATACCACTGTCCCGATTGGACGTCCAAAACACGATTTTCCGGCCCCTAAGGAGTCATTTTCCCGGTCCTAAACAGGGAATTTTACTTTGCCATAAACTTGACGAGCACAGTCTAAGGTACATAATTTAAAACTACTTAAAAGTCTCACTGTCGCTATTGGTAAGTTCAAATTTAAAAGTACATGAAAATATCACTGTTGTGATTGCTACTCTTAAATACGATTTTCCGGCCCCTAAGGGGTCATTTTCCCGGTCCCCCGAAACCGTATTTCAGGGCCTATAGAGGCCATTTTTGGCCTGTGGGACAACGTGTAGGATCATTTCTAAGCTTGGGATCGAATTCAGCATCGAAAAATACTTGGAAATACATATTCCTGAATCTTTGTATAAACTTTCTTTTTTTTTTGTGAGGTTGTGTTATAGATTGATTTCATAGAAATTCCGTGATTTGGATGTCCTAAAAATTATTTATGGTAGCCATTCTAAACAGTAGTAGTCTCTTGTTCTATGCCATAATGAAAGGATTTTAGGAAGAATTAAAACATAAAATAAAACAACATTGCACAGCCAATTAAAAATAATTTTTCGAAGCAAAAATAATAGTCATCTTGAAAATAAGTACCATGTTGTGACATTATTATATAAGAATATTTATATCGTGCCAGCTTAATGGGTTCAATTGACTTTAACTGTGTTAAACACTACCAGGTAGATATGAGAGGAAGAATGCCTGCATGTAAACATTCCGGATAAGGTGATGAATTTGTCTTGGTTTGTTGTTGCTTCAGCCAGTCTGTTTTCCATCCAATTTTCCCAAGCGAACGTTACATGTAAAAACTACGAACAAATAAGAGGGGGTAATAACATCATGTCATGTATTACCCGGTATGTTCGCTCAAACAGAACATAAAGAAGACTTGTGAATTCCTAACTGATTTATAAACTCGATACCTAAATATGTAACTAGTTCCATTGTGACATGCCATATCTCACAGGTCAAATATTCCGTTAATTCTATTCTTATTAATCTTTTGTCTAAGCCACCTTCGGACTAAAAGCACCCATAAAACCAAACTACCTAATCCCAACCGCTAATAAAAACAGAAACAAGTCATTCTCCTTATTACTGACCGGATTTATCACCGTTTGAGATCTAGAAATTACGTAAACCCAAGCACACACCATTCTGCTTATTTTACAGTCAACGCGTTATCTGCTTTAACGACTTTGGTCCTAACCTATAAGAGATGCCGCAACGTCTCGCTGCTCATTGACCTTGTGAACTCGCCTTAAAGACACGCGTGCCCCGGCAATTAAATTTTCAAATTAGGGAAAAACGGAAAAAGTTTGTTCTTGAAGATGTATATGCTGCGTTCTCGAATTAAATTTTTACTAAAAATAAATATTGTTTTATTCATCATCATCTTCAAAATTAGTTCAAAAACCTAAGACGTTTAGGACACATGTTTATATGAAGTTTTTTCTTATTTTCTGTTGTAGAATCGCCCCGTAAAGTTTGTCGGTTAAGTTACTGGACACCCTGTATGTATGTAGGTAATTTGATTGAAATTGATGAAAACTTTGATGTCCATTGGTGCCTAAACGGTGAGGTTTGTTGACTTTAATAAAAAGTACCCTATTTTTTAAGTTTTTGATTGTCTATAAAATGGCGCGCCACAGCTTTGCGATATCTGTGAAAATAAAAAGTTATGATGTAAATAAATTTTAAGTTTTGGGTAAAGTGCCCTCTGGCGGTATTTAAAAAAGTACTTTTCTCTTAAAATTTTAGAATCTGCAAAGCTCGATTTGTGTGCCAAATATCAACTGGATTGGTTAAAAACTAAATGCAATATGGCGAAAAAAACAAAATAAACATTGAACTTTGACGGCTTGTAACTCGAAAACGAATGACATTTTGAAAAAAAAATTATATGTAGCTCTACCCTTATTTTGTCAAGTAGAATCACCCCCGTAAGTTTCGTGATCGATTTTTGAATCACCCTGTATAAATATTATTTAAACAACAGAAAAAATCAGCTGGTTATTAGTTATTTTTACGACATCGTTAACCATACATGTTGCTGGTAGGGGGCTCTATGATGAAGCCTTACATTTTATAGGACAAATATTTTTTCGGTTTATTTAAATATAATTATCTTGTAAATTAACACAGAAAATACCTGTTTGTTATACATCTTGATATCTGTGTGTGAAGTGAAAGTGATAAATTGTAAAGAAAAATTATTATAGAAATCAAGCCGTAATGTTCCCATATAACATTTTTTGCCGGCGTTGTACATTTAATTTACTGGCATTGCCAACACTCTTTAATGGCAAGGCATCGGCAAAAAGGTATCAAAAAGACGCGAAAGTGGGCAATTGGCCGTTATTAGGCCACGTGTTGCAGATAAAGTGATGGCATCCGTCATTAATAAGTTATTGGCAAAAAATGCGTTTAAGATGATGGCATCCATCATTAATAAGTTATTGGCAAAAAGATAACAAAAAGACACGAAAGTGGGCAAATGCAGATACTCCCAAGCAGCAAGCTGACGTCTTATTGACGAAAATTGTCGCATATACTTTTTTAAAAGCTAAAATGATGCGATATTTTATTTGAAAATTAAAATAGGAAAAAACTCCTTACTGCATGCAATTTCCTTGCAATGCAAAGTACCATCTCTCGGAACACTGTCCAACTTGGAGATGCAGATTTTTACACTAGCCGAAGATATTTCTTTCAAAGCTAAGTGAGATCACCTACCGCAGACCGCTCTCGAATTATTTTTGTCTAATGGGTTTAGACGATAAAAAGCGAAGATATTGCAGAAACGTAGTAGTTTATTGTCCATTACGCCATCTATCGGTATGTCAAAAAAACTATTAAATATATATAATATTTTTTATTAACACGTCTTTAAAACTTTTAATAAAGTTTTAAACAAAATGTTTACAGCTCCTAACAGTCTACTTGAATATCTTGCCTTCTCGACTAGCCATCACCAATTAATCACACAACACACACTTATTAGGTAATGAATACATTTAATTATGTCTATTAAAAAACTCTTTTCTTTAAACAAGACCATCATTTTATTTTTATTCGCTCCAAAATACATAATAAACATTTTGTTTGACCTAATTTTTATTTGCATGATTTTTAACAATAAAATGTTATGAAAAGGCCATTTCCTTTAAATTATGTAAAAAAACATAAAATAATGTTGTTTAGCTGCCATTATAAATAAAACAGATCAAAAAAATTGCTTTAATGTTAGTTAAATACCAATGTTAATAATATGGTTTAAAAAGTATGAATATGCGTTGAAGGTTTGCCTTCAAAAATCCAATATTTATTTGCCTGCAACAAAAACGCGTGTTTTATTTAATCAGGATTGGTATGCCGCCATTTTTGCATGCTTGCCGGCAATTCGCCTGCATGTAATATTTATTGGCAATTAAGTGTTTATTTAGGGTTGAGTTTTTAATGCGTATAAGATGTTGGCATAATATTGCTACCAATTGCCAATGCTTTACCATCAATGCCAATATGAAAAATGTACATTGCCGACAAATAGTGTTTGCTGGGTTGGTACACTATAGAATTGCCTATAAATAAAAATGCGGTCCGTATAAGACGTTCTTTACAGTAAATTTCGAACGTAGCCAAAAAAAGTCAGTTAAATGTTTATGGGTTCGGAACGGGCGTTTGACGATGTTTTAGAATTTTAACGGGCAGGTGTCGTTATACGTTTATTGCTTTTTGTTGTAAATTTGTTGGTTTATGTTTTTTGGGTAATAATGAACTAAAGCTACAAAGTGTTGGTCGTAGACCATTATTTTAATGGTACTGAATAAATGTCAACGGTACTCCAGTCAAAGTATTTTGCACCTGGTCTATTTCAAATTAAATAAAATAATAAATATAAGATGTCGACATTTTAAAATAAATATGCCTACATTCACTTTTATTATTGTTAGTTGTGATTAATACAAAATGTAAATTAAAAAGTGTAAGTATACTACAGAAAGTTCCATTACTAAAGATCCAGACCGAAACTCTTTTCTCCTATCTGCCTTACATTTCTAGAATAAGTATGGATTTATTTATAATTTTTTTGTTTCAGTACGCACTTTTACGTAACATTTTGTGTCTGAATCAATACCATCAGTACCAAATATCTTGCGAGACTTTAACCGGTTTTGATGGTTAACTTAACACATCGGGATTACTCGTCATGCGCATGAGGGTTCTTTTTTCGGCTTGCTATTGGCTGATAAATGTCAAAACTCTTGACTTTCCAATATGTTCAATATGGCTGATGTTTCGTGATTTGCGGCTGTTTATTTGTTTTGTGTTTTATTCGGTTTAATTTTACGTGTGACCTGTGTTATAAAAATATAAATTATTAAAACAACATTTGTATTGGTTTTTAAATAAATTATTTTTAAATTATTTAAGGTATATGAAAATTTTTAAAAATTATGAATTTTCTTAAGAGAAAAGTACACTTATTTTTGTCAATATCGAAAATTTGTGGAAAAGATGTTTAGGAATAAGATTTTTTTCTGCAATACCGAATGACATTTTGAGCTTCCTTTACAAAAGTATTTTATTTCAAAATAAGTAAGTATCAGTATTGTGGAAACTTAAAAATTTCATTAAAACCTACAATCCTATTCCTCATACGTAAAAAAATAAGTATGTAGATATCGAATAAAATGGACCAAGCACAGTGGCCTATGGAAACTGAAATCCTACTACGCTTTTCTCAGTATAAGTAAGTATCATGAAGTAACATACCTACGGATAAGAGAAACCATGGCATGCTAAAATTTTCGTACCGCTTTTGCGGCAGGCTTGGCGGCAG
Source organism: Listronotus bonariensis (assembly GCA_014170235.1). Classification (NCBI taxonomy): domain Eukaryota; kingdom Metazoa; phylum Arthropoda; class Insecta; order Coleoptera; family Curculionidae; genus Listronotus; species Listronotus bonariensis. The sequence goes on from JACEGR010002033.1 coordinate 119,495, forward strand.
GCTTGTCATTTTCCAGTTTACACTTTAAATGCGTCGGTCGAAGCCTCGCCTCGTGTAACATCAGCGGTGGGGAGACACGTAAGCTACTGAAATGACTAACTGGCGGTATTTCAACGAGAAGCGAATAAAATTATATTGGGAGTTTTCGCATGACCTGTCCTTAAATCGGCTATTCCATGATAACTCTTATAATTTCCTTACTCTATGGTAATATTAACTTGCTGCACTATAGCTCTGCCTTTCAACTAAATAGGATCCAAAATAAATCTATAATTTGCTATTTGGTTGGTAAGTTTAAGCGTGTTTATTTCCATTATATTTCCCTAAATTTATACACTTCTTTACATTTTACAACCATTCTTTATGCTAAATATGTAATTTCACAATAAAAGTTTAGTTTTCAAGAAATAATTCTATTTAGATTTTCATTTTGAGTTCCTATTTCCCCTATAATTTATACTATATATTTTTCCACATTAACCTAGTCCAATCTAAGAATAAAAATAGACTTCTACCAAATGAGATTTTGATTACACCATTAGCACCCCTAAATTGCCAATATTTGGTCATTCAATTATTAATAAATTTCAGTATTAACCACCTTTCACACTTCTTATTAATGTTTCATGTATATTTACTCAATAAATCAATGTTTTTGAATATACCGCCGATTTTGACATTGGAGTGCGTATGCGCATGCCCTGCCATCCCGCAGACCCTTTCTTCCAAATTGTGCCACTTTTTCGAAACGGCGAGGATATACGCAAAATTTAATTAGAAATAAAATCCCCCGATAAATTTTGGACCCAGTGATGTATAAGATTAATCAACTTTCATTATTTCAGAATGGGATTTATCGACGCGTTTTTTCAGAAACATCGTAAGCGACGATTCGCCAATTTTACGGGTAAACAGCGACTTTTCTGATCCCGTCGCGTTATTTTTGAAAGAAAAACCGAGATCTGAATGTTTTTATTTTAGATTTCTTCTTAATTTGAATTGCAAAGCAAAGCCATATTTAACATTTAATGTCAAAATCTTTCAGAATCTCCTAAAAAAAAGCTAAAAATTTTAAAATTCTAAACCTAAATAATAGTTAATTTTAAATTTTTATTTTTATTTATTTATCTTGACAACGGTGGCAGACTTGCCACCAAAACGTCGATTTTAGTTCTCTCATTTATTTATTGTTTTATTTTTTTTTGGTACTATTAATTTATTTGTTGGCGTATACCCAAATAACTACCATTAATTAAATGAAACTTCGCCGAACCAATATAGAACATATCTTCATCTGAAATAAAGCTAATGAAAAAAAACGTTTCCCGTAAGGCGGCGAATGTCGCTTACGGTGTTTTGTCAAAACCCCATCGAAATATCCTATTCTGAAATCATAAATTTAATAATCTTTGGACCTACTACCATTATCGGGGGATTTCTTACAGCCAAATTTGCGTATTCCTCGCAACTGATCGGCGCTCGTCAGCGACTGCTATCAGCTCTGATAATGTCATGTTGTAAGCATTATCACTACTTTTAGCCGTCATTGGTCGCGGTAGTCGAATATTGAAAATCGGTATTCGAATACGAATACCGAAAGAAAGTATTCGAATACCGAATATTTGAATACTTTGAAGAAATAAAGTATTCAATACATGAATACCCGGAATCGGTTTTCGAATACTGGAAAAAAAATATTCGAATACGCTAGAAAAGAAAAAACCGATGATTAAAAATTTCAACACCAACAAAAAAAGCCCCTCATTTCATTTTTCCATTTTTCCGTACTTTTGTTCCTTTTTGTAATCTACTCTTGGCAATTTTGTTATTGGAATAGTACTTACACATTTCGGTATTCGAATACTGGAACGCCGTATTCGAATACTCAAAAAGTATTTGAATACAGAATCCCGAATACTATCCAAAAAGTATTCTGCCACCGAATACCAAACACACATATGTATTCGAATACTATTCGAATACCGGTAAAATGTGTAAATGTATTCTGAATACTATTCACAATGAATGTGCCTAATTTTGAAACGCCTATGTTTCATATTGTATTTATTGTCTTTTTTTCAATCAATAGACAATCAACGAAGGCTAAAAGCCTTAGTATTAACATACTGGGGGTCTAAAGAGTGGTAAGAGAGAGCTTGGTAATGCAGGTTCCAAATTCTAGAGCACAGTATAGATAAAGAAATGTTTTAGTTTCTCTTTTGAAAGCTGCTAGAGGGAGAAATTATGGTGGCTAATTCCTCGGAGCAGAAGCGGTGATAATATCTATAAAAGAGTAATAGATCTGCTTAACTCCAGCGTTGAGTAACAGATTGAAGCCCTGCTTAATAATTTGTCGTAATAAGACAAACAGTTCTTTGAATGGAGCCAAGAATGCTTATGGTTGTGGGGGAGGATCATAAGAAAACCCACATTTAGATTCGCAGTCGGCAAGAAGCATTTTTCGGATTTTTACGACATCGTGCAGTAAACAAATCGAGGGGGGACGAACATGCGCACTGGGAGAATACAACACCAGCACTCCGTGCCCTCCGTTCGCGTTTTAACCGTGGCGCTCATTAGCTACCAGCTACCGTACTCCGAACGAGAAACCGAGAGGAGGCGTTGTAAATTCTTCTCGATAATGCGGATAGCCTGTTTGGCGTCAGGCTCGATTTGCTTGCGCACAAATCCGTTTTTGCCCATGAAATGTAACTTTTGTTTCGCGCAGGTAATAACATTGGCAATCCATCGAGATCAGTGGGGAGGATTAAATTTGGGACACATAGAAACTATTTAGATTAGAGGGGGCACTTTGGCTATGCCCTTGCATATAACCACTAATTTTAAAATAACCCCCGCTATCAGTGCTTATCATCACCCGCACCAAGCCGCCAACTCATCAGCCCGACTGTACCAGAGGTTAGCAATATTTCTCGAGTGCGACCGAAGGCATATCGAGAGTTTTATCTCGCCTTTGTTTTCCCTGTCAACATAATTTTTGTACCGAATGCATAAACAAAATATTTATATTGTCGCGATGGAGCGCGGATTGTTTTTTCTCTTCGCTTATTTTCTCGGAATTAAATTTTTTTTACGTCCGATCCGCGCACCGGGACTATAAGCGAAAATAAAACGTAGAATAAAGCGTCGTGAGGGTCGTGATTGAGTTATTGGAACTATAAGTTATTTTTGGACACGGGTCCGATCGGGTATATGAGATGTTTTAAGTCGACTTATGGCCGTGATAAATTTTTATTATTAGTAATTTTAATATTTTTTCAAATGGTTGTATGGATTATTTCAAGCATCATTGGCTGGTAGTATTCGACAATAGTTGTTTTGTCTGGTTGGATACCTTGAATAAAAAGATAGGCAATAATAAAAATAACGGTACCTTTAATAAATCTAGTCGCTCAGTTAGAGATGGCGCTGTTATTTCTTTTGTTTTTCTTTTCTTAAGGACAGTAATAGATACTTCTATTGGGAATTCAAACTAAGGAGCACAGTGTTGCAATTCGGTCAAACAGCTGATAAAAATGGGTATCTGGATACAATTTGGCCAAGAAAATTTACATAAATTACCTGATTAGTAATTCAATTTCACGAAAATATTAGGCGTCATTGTCTGACAACCTAAATAACACAAAACAGGATAATAGTCAGTGTTTCGAGAAACTTTATATATAGCCATAAAGCGTAAGTTCTTTGTTATTTAGACTTGAACTGCAGATAAACCAAAACTGACTTTGCACGTTTTGCTTCATTACTGAATGTTTAACGAAATTTATGATGGCAACCACTTAAGGGCTTAACATTAGTTGTAGACTGACTATTTTCTTATTTTTTATTATACAGTCATCCCATAAATCATAAGAATTCTTAAAAAAAATAGAATATTAACTGCAACAACAGAAAGCAAAACTTGATTATGAAATTTTCTCAGAATGTTAGTTAAATACCAATGTTAATAATATGGTTTGAAAAGTATGAATATGCGTTGAAGGGTTGCCTTCAAAAAATCCAATATTTCTTTGCCTGCAACAAAAAGGCATGCTTTATTTAATCAGGAATGGTATGCCGCCATTTTTGTATGCTTGCCGGCAATACGCCTGCATGTAAAATTTATTGGCAATTGAGTGTTTATTTAGGGTTAACTTTTTAATGCGTATTAGATGTTGGCATAATATTGCCACCAATTGCCAATGCTTTACCCATCAATGCCAATATGAAAAATGTATATTGCCGGCAAATAGTGTTTCCTGGGTTGTTTTTAAACCATTCATCAATTTTAGGCGAAGTACCAATTCTAAAACGGTATTTACCAATCGGTTATGTTGACGTTTAAACAACTTAATATACGTCAAATTTGTCACCAATTATTATCGCGGTTATATTTGGTTGAACGCCTAAAATTGATGATTGTCCGGGATGTATTCAAACACGGTTAAATATGCTACGTACATGACGTCACCGTTTAGCAAGAAAATGTAACGTTTTTCAAATGTTTTTAACCGTATTAACAACAAAAAATGGCTTTAATTGCTAGTGGTCTTTTTGTTTCCTCAACGTATACATCACCATATTTACAGTGAATCCGGTAGACACAGTTGTCATTTAATGTGGTTGTTCTTCGGTCTCGTCTCTCACTTTGTTAACTAGGGATTTTATTTAAAATGGATGCAACGAAAGAATAATAAAGAAATCAATATAGACAAATATAAAATCAAGAAAAAAATACCGACCTGAACAAGACTTAACAAGACCAAACATTCATGAGTGTTCGGTATATTTAAGCAACTTCAGAAAAAGTACCGCATAAGTACAAAATCAAAACAGCATTTAACTCCCAGACCACTTTGAGTAGCATCTCGACAAAGGAGAGACCGGACAATAACATATTAAATAACAACTGTGTCTACCAGTTTTCTGTGAATGTGGTGAAATATACCTATACGTTGGGGAAACTAAGAGATCACTAGAAATAAGAATAAGAGAACATAAAAAACATACTGGAGTGGCCAAACATGCTTGATCAAAACATCACCACATACAGTGGTCGGAGGCCAAAATTATTTAACAAGAAGAATACTAAATAAAAGGTAATTAAAAAGTTGAGGTAATTTTAAACAACAGGAACGTATTTAGCAAGCCTATTATGGACATACCCAATATTTACCAGCCATTGCTTAACCATAAAAAATCGGACAAGCTTCGATGAACACCGCATAGTATATTAGTTAAAGAGTAGATTTAGTTATGAAGACGGTTGGAGATAGACACCATCTCAAACGGCCTGTATCAATTAAAAATAAAAAGCAATGGAAGTCCAAGAAAGTAGTATTATTGAACACTTAAAATTGTCTACCACCTTCAAAGAAAAATGACATCTCTGGTAAAATTTATTTTGGTTGTTTAGTATTTGTCGGAGTTTTACAGAGCAGCCTTCTCTGTCGATGGAAGTGATCTTGTCTTCTTTGGAATTGGTTTGTACCTCGCTCTCTTAATGGTTGTTTCGTCTTTAGAGTATAGTGAGTGGTTCCAAGTTTTATTAAAAGTCACAAATTGGCGAAAATCAGTTGATAAATGCTTAGAGTCAAACACTTCTTTGCGATGATCATGCGAAAGAGTAAGTAATCGCAGATGTAATTTAATAAGATTTTGATATTCAATAGAAAACATGTAGTAGTAAGGAAAAGAGTAGGACCTTTTGCGGCTCTCCAAAAAATTTTGAATACCAAACTTTGCCCATTTTTGGCAGAATTAAGCCAAAAAAATCCTTGCCCATAGAGAAAAGCTATAAATATGTCTGTGCCGCATTTAAACATTCCACTATAGGATTCGGCACCCGTCTTACTCCTGGATTGGTCAAATTTAAAATATAATAATGGCGTCCTATTTATTGATATGTGTGGTGCCGAAAACCGTAGTACAATGTTCAGGCGGTGCTGAAATACAGAGCGGAATGTTGTAATTGTTATTAAAGAAAATAGTGTATAGGTACTTACCTATACGTAGAACTGAACACTAGTTTTCAACGCCGATTTAACACGCCACAAAGTAGAAGTCTTCTTCGTAAATACGAAACCACCGAGTCATACCTACTCTTCTTTTTGAACTTAGCCCGATAAAGAAAATTATCAACTTTAATTAACTCCTCCATTCTAAAGTAGGTAATACAATAATTAATAATAAATTTTAATTAATAGCTGAATATAAGCTCTAAATATTACTATATTTGTTTACATAGAAAAGCTAAATTAGGAATGAAAAAGAAGAAAAACAAAATGCATCATCACGCAGATATTTCCAACAATCAACTCTAAATTTCAGCACCCACTCGCACATTGTACTATGGCTTTCGGCACCGCGCATTTCGATAAATGTGGCGCCATAATGAACTTGACCAATCAGGAGTAAGACGGGTTCCGAATCCTATAGTGGAATGTTTAAATGCGTCCGTGCCATCGATGTTTAAGAAACATCCATGTTATTTTTTGATGTTTCGTTGCCATCGATGATCACCTTCGATGTCACCATCGATGTTCAACATCGATGTTTGGCTTCGATGTCGCATCCCTATTCCAAACGATCATATGACGGCAACTGGCACCCTCTACGGGTTAGGCAGAAAAACTTGTCCCTGTAGTTATTATTTTGTTAATTCAGTAATTCTATGAAAATGCAATCACAATTCTTATACTTAGGGATCTCTGGACTATTTTAACCATTAATTACTCACAAGCTAATTTTTCGTGAGTAAGCTTCATTTTAACGGACGCCCAACTTTTTCATCATTTCAACAATTTTTGTTGGTGGTAGCTTACAGGGGTAGCAGAAGTAAAAATGTGTTAATTTGACGAATACCAAAAATTTATTACTAACAGGATTTTCTTTGTTAATTTATAAGATATTTATCTGAATAAACCGAATAAATATTTGCCCTAAAAATTGTAAGGTTTTATCAAAGAGTCCCCTACAACCAACATTTATGATTAACGATGTCGTGAGAAGAACTACTAACCAACTGATTTTTTTCTGTTGATTAAATAATATTTATTAAATTTTATCACCCACCTTGTCTTTACAATTGCGAGTGCGTCATCCTGGTTTTGTTAATGATGAATGGTAAAAATGGTCCAGGGATCCCTAACTATTAGTAAAAGTGTGTAGATAAAGTACAATCTAATTACATAGGTACAATCACAAAGTAACGAACTACTTAAGTTAGCAGTTATATAATTTTTCTTAATTTCCACTTTTACATCCGGTTTGAAGGACCATGTTTTGTTTAAACTTTACAAAATTAACCAGAACCGAAAACTTTTTTGACCGCTGTTATATGTGAAACAAATTAAAATGATGCACACCAACGCAAATTACCCTCATTCTCAATTAAATCGCTCTCTACTGTTTAAAATTCATACCCATTCAGATAAACACGAAATTAAAACCATAACTGAAATGGCTAAAATTTCAACTTAACAACCCGTAATAACTTTCTTTTCCACACATGAACAGCTTTAAACTGGGAAATAATCCAGCAGAAGCGGGAAAATCTGTTTCACAGGGGAAATTAACTCGCTAACTAACCCGGGTGGCGTCATCCCCGATCATGAATATGCAAAATAAGGGCAGACTTGGTTTGTAATTTAGAGGCATTGTGTGAAAATTATACCGATAATTGGATGGACGTTTACGTGGGATTATCAGAAACTATCGCAACAGGACTGACCATGCATGTGGGCATGTAAAGCAGTGTTGCCAGTATTTTTAAAACATATTTAAAATTTTAAGATTTCTTTATTTTATAGAATTTCAATAGCATTTTTTCTGTATATTCAAAATTTATCAAAATATATACAGGATGTTTCTTAACCTCGGTACTAAACTTAAGGGGTTATTCCTTGTCTGTCTTGTCTTTTATCAAAAAAGTTCTTATGAAATATGGTCGGACTTTCTTTATTTTTGATATACGAGGCGATAAAGTTAAAAAAAGTCAGCATTTAAACATCTTAAGAACTCTTTAACTGATTTGAATAAAATTTGGTACACTGATTAAAAATAATAAGACGCTTGTAAAGTTTTACTATTTATTAGATTAGATTACACATTAAAAATAACCAATTGGGTCCAGTGGCGTCTCAATGGGCATCACAGCCATTATTAATCCTAAATACTAACCTGACTTCTGGGAGTTCACTCTTTGTTTGACCTCCGGACAGTGCGGACGTGCGTAGAGGACTACAAAGTTCTTCCCGGAGTGTCGTACGAACGTTTTTTGCCTTCGGGGATCAAGGAAATATTCTAGCTAAATTGACGGCATCTTTCTTCTGGATCTAAGCGCTGTGAGCGAAGATTCCTATAAGCTGATGGTATCCTGTTTGGTGGTGAACACAAGGTATTTCTCAAATGGCGGGAAATAGATGGGCGTGCCATGGGAACTGTCAGTAGTGAAAGTGAAGGTTATACGTAACACCAGTAGCAAATCTTGTATTGACAACCGACAATTTATGCATTGCATCGATTGTTGAATTGTTTGTTTTCTTTTGGAATTTCTGGGAGCTACGAGCTCGATTATCCAAATTTTTCGCCGACGAAGCCCTGGAAAGCATAGTCCGGAAGAGGGAGAGTGGTGGATTGGACCTGAAGGGACCAAAACCAAGAAAAAAATAGAGAGAGAGGAGAGACTTCTGGGAGACGCAGGCAAATGTTTCTCTGTCCATTGCTATGTTTCGCCTTGTGTTTTAGGGTTAATAGTCCATCTTCTTTAACGTTTGCTGTTGCTTAGTCTGTATACAGAGGAAATTTGTCATATCACTTTGTATTTGTTTTTTTATTTAGTGTAAAAGATCCAAATGCGTCTGAGGGACGCCACGTTAGTAGTTATGTAATTATTTTCATGTAATGGATTCTTAACGAAGTTATCTAAAATAAGCGTTTGCTGATAATTCTGATTCTAAAAAGCAGTTACAAAAATGGCAAAGAAATTGTGAATAAATAAGTAGAGCAAATTTTCTCAAAAAACTTTTTATTTAAATGAGTAACCCCACATTTTGTGAGAACAGCGAAAAATCCACATGTATCTCGACGAATTAGTTAAAGTATTTGTGAGATTTTAGGTTTGATGCCAAAATCTTTTCACGGCAAACAAAAATGTATTTCTTTTAAATTTTTACAAAAAGCTAACTTTTGATCATTTTTTTTGTTTGTAATAAGTGTAAATAAAAAAATAAGAACAATTTCTAGTAACAATGTTACCCATTGAATTAATAAAAAACATAATGATATGGAAAACTAATAATATATTGCAGAGCGTCTGAGAGACGTTACGTTAGTAATTGCGTTACTAAAATTACACGTTAATGGTTAAGGGTAATAATAAAAAAATACGCCACTGACTTTTTATAAAGTTTTCATACTTTTGCAGATTATGCAAAAAAGGTGCAATTTTTCTAGTCTTCCGTATTTTCTTCGTATCTCGTTTTGTTTTCGAGAAGAAAAAATTAAGCCACTGTAAGTCATTCTAAAAATTCTCGTAACAGCATAAAATAAAATTTAAAATTAAAAAATAAACAACTTCGACCTTAGTAAATAAGAAAAATGACGATTTGGGATAAAATATACAACTGCTTATTTATTTTAAGGCAAATAATTGTTATATTTCTATTTTTGCTTTTAATAGCATGTCGTCTATGGGTACTTTTAAAAGAAATTAAATTTGCTTTAATATTTTTTTTTTTTGAAAACGAAGGTAGATACAAAAAGTACAAAATGCTAAAAAGTTGGATTGTTAATTGCTTTATCAGAAAAAAAAAATATTAAAACTTTATATAAAATCAGAAGCGTACGTGTTTTTCACAATAATATTTGCTGTGGTGCCCATTAAGACGCTACTGGACTAAATAATCCCAATCTAGACAAAGCTAAGCGTCTTATTACATTAAATAAGTATCCCAAATTTTATCTAAATCGGTGAAAGGGTTCCTAAGATATAAAAAATTTAAAGAGCCCTTATTTATGCCGGAGACAGAAGACTAAGAGTCATATCATACCAAAACCCAGGGCTTCCCAAATAAAAACTTAATAAAAAGTCATTAAAACCCTAAAAATAATTAATAATAAAAATTAAAAAAAGACGGGTAATAACATGGGTACATACTAAATAATATTACCTGAATAAAAAAAAATGCTTTTATACTTTGTATAATAACCTATATAACCTTCGTTTGACGTTTTTTTTCTTTTGAAGTCGGCAAATTTTTTTATTGTTTTTAATCGAAGTTGGTACCTACTGTTAATTCTGTTGACTACTGTTTATATCCATTATTTTATGTTTTATTAATTTTATAGACGTCGGTTTATTAAATATATAACATATGTCTAAATATATTGACCACGGGTCCAATTCGTCATCTGTCTCCAATATTTAAAACTAACTGTACATATATTTTAAAATCCCATGACTTTAATTCTGGTAGAAAAGGTGGCCAAATATAAATACTACTTTTTATTGTAATTTTTTTAAGCAGCACAAAAAAAGGTACAATTAAAGAAAAAATAAACAAAGAGAGCATTAAAAAATAGCCACGAAGTGACGTTTTGCCACAATAGCACCGTTCGGTATCCTTTATGTTCTCGAGTACGATCTGATAATAGTAACAAGCCAGCGGCGTAATTGTTGATTATTTTAATGACATCCGAGGTCCAGAAACTCACACAAGAGGCACAATACCCACATGGACTCACAATTGCGGCCATTTGCATTTCGAACGGCTGTGCCCGAGATAAGATCGGGAAAGAAGAAGAAGAAGAAGAATAGGCCGTGCTTTGGGTATTAATGCTCGACATACAATGAAATTAGTTTTATTTCGTAAAACTTTAAAATAAATAAAAACCATTTAAATATGTTTTATATTGTCCGTGGTCACCTTAATTTTAAGATTTTAGTCCGCTAGATTTCGATGGTCTAGTACACAAATGTTGTAAGTACATTTTTCAGGAAAAGTGAGTTGTATAAGTTACCACACTAACATATAATTATATAAAATTTTTTGTATGCACACAAGTAACAAGTCAAATATTTTAACTTGAAGATGCCAGCTCCATTTTCCAATCATGTTGAGTACGTATCTTTAGACAAGAAATATAGCAAATTTTTAAACTTTAAAGTTCATATAACCTATTTTGCACTTTTGTGTGTAAATTCTAAGGTAGTTAATTATTGGTGCCCCTGTACATTTTACAGAAAAATGTGGGATAACTTTTTGAAAAGACCCATATGACAAACCTTCGTGCCAAGTTTCAAAAAATTTTAAAGGATGAATCTTAAATAAAGGATAAGTTTAAGAAGGTCATTAGGGCTGTCGTGACAAATGTTTGATAGGCAGTATTGCTCGTTAACTTTTGTGTGTTTTTTTTTTTTTGATATTTTGTTATTATATTTTTAACTATGTAGGTATACCTTTTTATTAATGTTTTTTTTTAATTTATATGATTTTCATATTAGTTTTTAAAGTCTTCTTTTTACTTTTGTGTTTTTGTAAGGTTTTTCGCTTTTTCCGTCTGGAGTAATATTAATATTTATCATCGTTTTTAACAATTACTTGTTTTATTTTTTGTTTGTTATTGTATTTTAAAGTATATAGGTATATGTTTTTAATTATGTTTGTATTTATACGACTTTTATATTAGTTTTAAGGTTTTTTTTGTACTATTTGGGCACTGCCTGTAATGTAGGTTTTAAATAAATAAATATTTTATTAAATGTAATTCAAAAATTACCAAATTTTCGGTTCTGGTGGTGTTTTACATTACTTACAGCATTATATGAAAACTTCGCCGTCATTCCGTCCTAACCTAAAAACGCAAGAGTTATGGGGAAAATTTGCATTGGTTTTCGTTGAAAAATCAGTGTTAATTTACACTTAAATGTGTTATTATTGTAAATTTACAGTTCTGATTGTACTTTTTACAATTTAAAAAGCTAATTTTCATTTTTTGTATAATTTTAATGTAAAATTGCAATTAATATATAATTAGTGTAAATGTACAGGGTGGATTTTTTTGGTTGTTATTATATTGTATAGACCAAACGGTAACATATACAAACAAACTAATATACGTGTCCCGATCTCTTTTTCAGTGTTTAGTTTATTGGAGAAATCAGATCCACGCTAACCTAATTGCTTTGCAAGATACAGGGTGATTCTCAAAATTCGTCGATTTTTATTATGTCTTATTACTCCGACATTTATGAAGATAGAAACAAACTTCAAATAAAAATCTTTATAACTTTTAACAATCCAGTGGCGTATCTAATATTAATATGAATGTTTTAATTTTTTAGATAAAACCCAAACTTGCACTTTTTAAACGGGATACCCTATATCTGAGTACCTCAACAATATATAACACCTAATATTTTGTATTGTTCTTAATAGCGAAACTAACAAAAAGTAAAAAAGAATAGTTGGCTATTTATTAACCAAAACAATAACAACCACAGCAAATAGATTCATTTATAAACAATTATCTCGTACCTAATGAATTTTTTACTCCTGGTGTTTAATCACAAAATGTGCTCAAATGCCTTCCATTCTGTTCAGTGCATGAACTCAGCTTGTAATCGAACTAGTGGCAATATAGATATTAAATATTTGGTATTCTTTCTATTTAATTTCAAAAAATGTAAATCAATTTATTTTAATTTATTTAAAGTGTACCACATTAGCCATTAGTTCGATTACAAGATCCAGTCCAAAAATGCATCCAACAGAATGGCAAGCATTTGAGCACATTTTTGTGTTTTAACACAACTATTTTCTTTGGTTGTTTTTGTTTTGGTTATTAAATGTTTAAGTATTTTTGTTAAATTTGTTTTTTATATACATACCCTTTAAAAAATAAATGAATATTGACTCAATCCATGGCCAACTACTTTTTTAAATAATTTTGTTAGTTTAGCTATTTAGAACAATGCAAAATATTAAGTGTTATATATTGTTGTACGCAAGAATTTTTTTTTTTTTGAGATACTTAGAGATACAGGGTATCCCATTAAATTAAAACATTTATATTTATTTAAGGTATGCCACTGGATTCTACAAAAAGTTATAAAACTTTTTGTATTTGAGGTTTGTTTTTATCTCCATAAATGTCTAAGTAATAAGACATAATAAAAATCGGTAAATTTTGAAAATCACCCTGTATCTTTTAAACCAATCAAGTTAGCATGGATCTAATTGCGCCAATAAGCTACACACAAAAAAACAAAGCAGGACACGTATTTTAGTGTTTTTGTATCTCTTACCTTTTAGCCTATACCCTAAAATAACAACCAAAAAATCCACCCTGTACAGCTTTAATGTCAAACATAAAAGGAAATTTACATTACAAGATATTGTATTTTAATTATAAATTTACTCTCACTTTTTACAGTGTAGCGGTAATTTCCGGTTAAACCGGAATTAATAGAAAAACAAATAAATTAATTTACCAATTAATATTTACATACGTCAAATGACAACATATCAAATTCTCATTTTTTATCTTAAAAGGTAAAAATGTGATATATAGGGGGAAACCACCTAGAAGAAACACCCGGTACAGAATGACAAAATTTATTACACAATCTAGTATAAATAGCTATCTGTACGAAAAGCTAGTCTTACAGGGAAATTTTCCTTAAAGTGGCAACATCGCCTAGAGAAGTTCAAAGCCAAAAAGTTAGGGAAAACTATAAGTGTTTTTGTGCGGTTTCTCATGAAGTTGAGCACAACAACAAGGGTCTAGGGCAGACTCTGTAAACGGTGTTAGGGATTTGTTTTGGGTAGTTTTTTTGAGCTGTTTCGTGTCGACCTGTCTTGTTTTTCTGATGGTTAGTTTCTTTTTTAGGCTCGTCTGGCGTAAATGTAGGAAATCTTTTGTTTTTTCGAACATTTAAATGATCGAAATAGCTGTTTAAAGACTCCTATGCATTAATTTATAAATAAGGGTGTTTTTTTACTTTGTTAACTTTATACAGTGCATTTTTTTATATTATAAATAAAATTTGGGATATGAAATTGTCGTATAAATACTATATTTAGGGATTGCTGTAAAATTTTTCCAAGTCATTTAGTAGTTAGTACAAGCTAATTTTTTGGGAGTAGTTTCATTTTGATGAGACGACTAACTTTTTGTCTTACAACAATTTTCGTTGGTAGTAGCATATCGGGGTAGCAGAGATTAAATATGTTGATTTGATAAATATCAAAAAACCAGGATGACGTACTTTCGCAATTTGTAGGACAATGTGGGTGTTAAATTATAATACAGATATTATTTAATCAACGGAAAAAAAGTCAGTTGGTTATAGTAGTTATTTTTCACGACATCGTTACTCATACATGCAGGGCCGTATTATCCATTAGGCTGACTAAGCTACAGCCTAGGGCGCCATTAAAAAAGTTTAGGTTGAGTGGGGATTTCTTGAATAATTTCTCTGTGAATAAGGTGCTTTAGAGAATGAAATAGGCAAATAGACGCAAAATGGAGGGAATGACCTTTTTTGTCATCAAATTTTATTGCGGGTGGTAAAGGCAAAGTGGATTGATGAGATAAGGTCTCGACATTCGCCATACTGGCTAGCGCGGCTGTGACGTCAAGTCGGGCCATTTTCGGCCATGTTTGATTTTAGGCAGATCAGTGGCGTAGAATTAAGGGGAAAACAAAAAGAAAAACTGTATGTTGTAAACAAAATTTATTGGATTATTTTAATAGGCATAACTTAAAACAAAAACATAAATGTGGTTTAAATGTTGAAAATTAAAACTTATCAAAGCGACGACAGGACGATGAGGTAGCTGGCAGAGCAAAACATTTTCCATGGCTCCGTAAGTCAAAAACCATTTTAAAAACTTTGTATACAGGGTGTCCGCTAATGAATGGTACACAGAAAAACCACAGATTCCTTATGCCAAAATATTTAGATTTAACCAAAGATACCTAATATCAAAAAGTTTATAATAAGGAAGATACGGGGGTGTCATAGTAAAAAGAAAAAGTAAATTTATTTCTGATAATTTTTCCCCTCTTTTTAAATATCTTAATAAAATGGTATCTAGGGGTTTTTAAATATTAGCTTTTTAGATCGAATATTATTTTTTGTGTGTAGACTAGAGGGCGATGGGTACACTATTTAAAATTCTCTAAAACTACCCAATTTTTTGTTACTACTTTGTATGTATGTAAAATAGTAAGCTTCTCTATGCTTTCTGCACAAAAAAAGGTATAAGTACTTAGTAAGAATCGGTCTTGACAACCGTTTTTAAGGTATTTACGTTTTAGTTGTTCAGTGCACCCGAAAGTATGTACCTTCAATAACATCGTATTAGCTATAATTACAACTGCTCAGATATAAATAGCTGATATCTAAAAACTCCTGGATACCGAGTTTTATTAAAATGTTTAAAAGATATCAGAAATTATCGAAATGCATGAATAAAAAATATTTATATCCTTTTAACACCCCGTATCTTCCTTATCATTAACTTTTGGATATAGGTATGTTTGTTTAAATCCTAAATGGGTATTTTCGCATAAGAAATCTGAGGTTTTTCTGTGTACCATTAATTAGCAGACACTCATCTGTATATTATGTAAATAAAAACACTAAAGACTGATGAAAACTATACGACTAAACACTATCAAAACCTCTAAAATAAAACGAGTCCGAACCAATAATATGTGAAGTCTCTAAACTAACCAAAAACATTAAAAACTCGAAATTATATACTAAAATATACAACTAAAATGAAAATGGCAAATTTCTACAGTTTTTACCAAACAAAGCTTCGACAAGGCACGACTCTGTTATCAGTTGATAATGCTACCAACTTTGAACAGAACTGCCAACCGAAATCGTAATTCTCACACCCTCACGTCCCTGACAAAAGTTATCACCGGTCTTGCTTATGTCTAAACCCCTTCTCATAAAGAAACTCTGGGTAAAGGAAGGCGCCTGGTACTCAAAATAGGCGCTACGAGGGAAAGACCTTTTTTTCCAAACATTTTTTGCTGGAAAATAGGCGCTTCGTGAAATCTAGCCTAGGGCGCCTCAAACAGTTAATTCGGCCCTGCATACATGTTGGTGGTAGGGGGACTCTTTGATGAAACCTTACATTTTGTGGGACAAATATATTTTTTCGGTTTATTTAGATAATTATACTATTCTATACTATTTCAAAAATAATGTCGATTCAAAGAAAAAGTAGTGGTGTACTATTTTTTTTTGAAAAAATTCAATACGAAGCTTGTTCGAACGCTACTGGTATATTTTTTTAAAAACTTTAACAGCAAAAAATCTAATGTAATGGTAAAAAAAAGTGTACCAAATTTTGTGATAATATCTGGAGTGGTAGGAAAGTTATAAAATTTAAACAAAATATTATTTGGCTTTTCTCCAGAATAAAATTAAAAGGTTTATTTAACATTCTAAGAAAATTAGACTTTTATACAATATGAAGAACTATTCTGCTCTTACACAATATAATAAAAGTTATTATTACTTTAAAAAAAATAAAATAATGAAATATTTAATATTAAGTTACTTACAATACAAAGGTTTCAATCTATAAACAGAGGTTTATTAGCACTGGGTTGAAATTATTTTAAACCAATAAAATAAAATCTTAACAAGACGCCAGACGAGAATTGGGCCAATGGTTGCGTCTCAAAAATGTGGTTAATAGTTTACCAAAAATGTGGAAAATTATGACAAAAAAGAATTTTTTTCTTAAAACATTAACACCCTGTATCTTGGAAACAAAGCATTTTCGGACATCATTCTATTCGAAAAATTTTCTTCTTTTCTTTTATTCTTTTCACTGTTAAAAGGAAAATATCAACATAAAAAACCCCTGTATAGAAAAGTAGGACTTATTTCGCCATTCAAATTTGGTGCAATAATTTCGGAAGACCCTGTAGTAGTAGTAGTAGTAGCAAAGATTAATAATAGTTTAACAAGATCAGACAGTCAGACAAGGCAAATAAAATATGACAGAGATAGAAAAGGCGCCCGTGTTAAAGGGACAAAGCACGTGGCCGGGCAATCATATTACTATGCGACGTTCGTTACATATACCTATCTTTGTTTACCTTGGGTCGTCTAACAAAGAACAGGTAGTGTGAGTAGGTACCTGACTTTCGAGGGTTTATCGAGTTTTAAAAGACGGTTGACGACAATCATATTTTACCTTGTGCTTGGTGTGGTCATAGTGGCAACGTAGGAATTTTTGTGCAAGTAGAAATTTGAAATTAGTTTTGTGTAATTATGGAGAGTAAAGACAATAACAGGCGTTGTAAAAACTGGTGCATTGTAAGGGAATGCAAAGCTAATACCTATGTAGTAATTTTTTATCCTTAGCAAAACTCCTTTTACTCTTTTCCAATGCATTTTAAAAATTATAAACAATTTAGTTTTATTCTCTTTTCAAGACAGTGTAGGGAAAAGAGTTTTTTATGATGCTCCAGCTAGTACAAATAACTATTACTTACCTAAGGACAACCTTTTTATGAATAATTTTACGAAAGAAAGGTATTCTTTCTGCATAGTTTAAACCTTAAAAAGAAATCATGCTTAAAAACTGTCAAAACAGCGAAATGTTACACAAACGCTTAGGGCCGTACTCAGAAAGTTATTTTGGGAGACAACAGCCAAAAAAGCCACAATCAAAAAACAAAGCGGCTTAGGCTTGTCTGTAACAACAAAAAAGGACTTTACGTAGGCGCCACTTTAAGCAAAGAATCCATCTTTGAAAGGTCTTTTTGGGCTCCGGGGGGGCAACATATGCATATATATATATATATATATTTTTGATCCTATGGTTACTAAAAACCTTACAATTTACAATTCTATTTTTGTTGTCTTATTGCCTATCTTCTTCTATAAAAACTAATACTTTTTGTTAATCAAATTTTCTCAACAGGATAGTAAATAAATGAAAAATGTTCAACTGCAGAGGGTACCACTTTTTTGAAAACCGTTTATTTTGTCAGAAACATAAAAAAGATCAAATATTTGGATTTTTCTGAGGCCGACTTGCTGGTGTATCTTAAAAAATTAGCGGACACATAACGTGTTTGTCATTATCAGTGTTTATTCCCCTTAATCCTTATTATACCTATTTTACCTTTTTAGAACAAGCAATGAATATTCACTGGTCATGTAACAACACTGTGCAAATTTTCATTAGATGTGATGGTAAAATATCGCCACAGTTCAAATTAATCGTTTTTTTTTGCAACTTACGATAACTGTGATTCAGAGGGACGCATTTTAAAAAACAAATGTTTATTAAAAGAAAAGTCATATTTTAATCTAAATAATACTACCTTAAAATATTTGTAGTAAATTTAGAAACATCCTGTATACCTTGCAGTATTAATATGGCTATATCTTACACAGTATTTTCATATCATCATATAAATCAGAGTAAATTAAGACGTTTTAAATCCCAACTAACGTAAAAATATTGAACTGACAAAGAAATGGCAAGCAACACAAATTCTTTAAAAACCAACGTAAGCAAGTAATGCCGGCAACAACGGCGCGTCCGACAACTTGGCTCAAGGCCAATGGGAGAAGTCGGCGAAATCCTTTGAAGTTTCGTCGAGTGTCATCTCTTAAAACATATTTACTCTTTGGTAGTAGTACTAGAAGTAGTAGTGATAGAAATCGTAATATTAAACTACGGTAATGTGTGTATATGTATACAGACTATTAGAGACAATAAACAATAATTGGTTTAACCAAACCAAGCAGACGTTTTTCACTATAAATAACCCCTTTTCATCATATTAAGCCATAAATATATCACCAGCTAAATTCTATGTTTACGATTGAGTGGTTTTTACTAACCATGAAAATTCAAAAACTGTTTATGCGGATCAGCAATCGAATATAGGAACTTGTAATTTCCTTGTGTTATACGTACATTATCGTGTACAAGGAATGTTTATTTTTACATAAGCAATATTCTTATGTTATAATTTGATGTACAGTACTTTACCTGAGTAGTGTGGTTGTTTACGTCAAAGTATACAGAATTTAAATATAAGTTCATAGTCCCTGGGTCAGTATTGAAATGAAATTTATGATTAGAACACTTTCAAAACCCTTTTAAGGGGTTCCTTTTGATGAGTCTACCACGATTATTTATACCGCCATACATATATGGAAGTGGCGCTTTAACCCAGCCTGTCAATGTCAAATGTTTCGGGTGTTGGACTGGGCGAACGCGTTACTTATTTTGTCGGACAAGTTTACCCCAATGTTTTACATGCCATTTTTGTCAAAAATGGTAAAGGTTACAGTAGTGAAACCATAACGCTTAAACGAATGGTATCAGACTAGCAGTGGCATCTCGTCAGTGGAGGCAAGCGGGCCTAGCCTCCCCATAAAATTTTAGGCTATCCATTGCCATAAATTTAAAAATATTGACAAATAATTATAAATATTTTTTCTAAAAATGCTTAGGTATCATTACTTTACTTTTAATTTCTAATAAAAATACATAATATGCCCGAATTAGAACTATCATTACCTACCACACTGCATCAAACCGCCCGCAAACCTCAAAAATTTTAATACCGAAGAAACCATCAACCCGAAATAATAAATGCCATACGTAGCAAGGAAGGCAAGCCTCCGGCCTATACTATTGCCCATTTTAAAAATACAGCCTCGCGAGTTCGATTAAGCAGAGACAAACGTCCCGCTTTTTAATTTTCGTCGCTTAAATTAAACGGCGGTAGGAGGCTAGCCTCAGTTGGTCTTCGTTAGTGCTTGAGTCACTTGTGTGTTTGTTTTTGTTTTTAATTTAGTTATTTTGAAAGGCATGACGGGCCCAGACTAATAAAAATATTTCGGTAAATTGTTTTACTGTTTCTTGGTAATATTTGTGTATAAAACAAGCAAAATAGCAGTGCATTTTGGTCATATTTTTAATGAGTTTTAAAGTGTTTTCTTTCAAAGGGTTTTTGGTAAGTTTTTTTTTAATTTATTATGGATAAATTGGAAAAAATTTAAAAATCTGACGATATAGTCGATTGGTTGCTGACAAATAATTTTAATCCTTTATCTTATGATAATAAATTTTACATTATTAAAACTCTGGAAAGGCCTTTAATTAAAGCGTCAGATAATTGACAAAATTGAGGATTTAATATAAGTTGGTACAACAAATGCGATTGGTTGGCTCCACTAAACGAAAAGAGTTCCTTTATATAAAAAAAGAAACTTTTTTTTCCTGTTTTTTTTTAAAGGTCAGTTTTATAAGTATAATTTTTAATTTAACCATAGATGCAGCAATAGATAATTTTTGTTTAAATTTATACAAATATTACTTATTTTGCTTTAAATAGCTGCGATACCCCAAAAAATTACTGGCTTTTTCTGTGTGTATATAGTCTTTATGACTTTTGCCTCCCCTGTTTTCTAATGCACGAGCCGCCTCTGCGGACTAGGAGGGTTTCGTGACTATAACCCTTACGATTTTTGGCACAATATTTAAAAATTGCATGTTAAATATTGTGGTAAACTTGTCCGACAAAAAAATGACGCGTACATCCAGTCCGACATCCAAAACATTTGACATTGACAGGCTGGGCTAAAGCGCCCCTCAAAAGGTTTTAAAAGTGTTATTACCATGAAGTCCACTTTATTACTGGCTCAGGGACTATTATTTTTTAGATGGCTTGCACACAAACAAAATAAAAAAATGAAACAGTATGCCGGCTGGTAGAGGGGGCAAAGTACACCTTTCCTCCCTCATACGAGGGAGAAAAAGTCTATTGTTGATGAAGGCAGTAGAAATAATACAGGGTGGCCCACCATATTTGACACAGGCTGTAGCTGGATAACCATGGGGTTTTTAAAAAAGTAAATACTGAAACATATACAGGTCGGATAAGGCCAAAGTATAAAATTATTTTACTCTATACAGGATGTCTCAAAAAAGTGTGACGTATCAAAGTTATATTTTTTAAAATGGAACACCCTATATTTTATGACGGTTTTAGATTCTACATAAAAAAATAATTCAAGTTTGTTAATAGTACCAAGTGTCTAATTTTATTCGTTTTTGTGATATTTGATTTTTTTTTCAAAATGCAGGGGTGCTATTAAATTAATTTTATTTTAACAGTAATAAACTCCTTAAACTTTAAAATTTGTTACAAGATTAGGAAAAGTCTGCCTTATCATACGTAGGTCATATCGAGATCATAGATTATAACAGGGTGATTAAAAAATAATTTCAATTTTTTAGAAAGTTAAATAGCAATATCTCTCTTATTTTAAATGGAACATCCTGTATTTTTTTACACCACGTGATGACAAACCAAATGCTCTTTCAAATGGTGTATGGGTTGCCTATACCTATCTTTTATACTTTTTAAGTAAATTCCGTTTAAACATATTTTTTATTCCAAATGTCTATTTAAATGTAAGTAGGCTGTGATATAGCTATGCCTATTTACTAAGCCGTTATTGCAAAATTTAAATTTGTTGGAAAAAAGCACAAAATTAAAAGATCTGGTATTATCCGCCCCTATTTTTAAAATTCACAGAAAAAAATCACTAGTTGCTTATAATGCTACTTCCAATAACACTTATTTCAGCTGAATGTGGTAATGATAAAACTTGTGTTTTTAAACAATCCTAATAACGCCTCTGGTCAGTTATGACGACATTCTGTCACCTATAACTCGTTTCTTCCATTATCCATAATCACTGTGTCAAATTTTTAAAGCAACTATTAAGGTTATCAGATGGTTTCTCCTGGAATATTTTTCAGGATTAACTCTAGACTAAAGTAAACCATTTTTTTCACATCCTACCAGTATTATATCATCTTGTTGTAGAAGAAGGATTTTTATTTAAAATCATTGAAATTTCTTTTAAACCGACTAAAACACTAGTAATAAATAAATGGTCGTTGTTATTTTCTTAAGAAAATATTAATGGCTGCTATGTCACAGCCAACTTTAATTTAAATAAACATTTGGACTAAAAATTTGTAAAAACAGATTTTACTAAAAAGCACAAAAGATAGGTATAGGCAACCTATACACCATTTGAAAAAGTATTTTATTTGTCATCATGTGACGTAAAAAATACAGGGTGTTCCATTTAAAATAAGAGAGATATGGCTATTTGATTTTCTGAAAAATTGAAATTATTTTTTGATCACCCTGTACAATATTTGATCTTGATTTGACCTACGTATGATATGGCAGACTTTTTCTAATCTTGTTACACATTTTAAAGTTTAAAGTGTTAAAAGTGTTAAAGTAAAATCAATTTAATTTGACCTCTGCATTTTCAAAAAAATCAAATATCACAAAAACGAATAAAATTAGACACTTAGTACTATAAGTAAACTTGAGTTATTTTTTAAAGTAGAATCTAAAACCGTCATAAAATATAGGGTGTTTCATTTAAAAAAATATAACTTTGATACGTCACACTTTTTGAGACACCCTGTATAGACTAAAATAATTTTATACTGTGGTCTTATCCGACCTGTATATGTTCCAGTATTTACTTTTTTAAAACCCAATGGTTATCCAGCTACAGACCGTGTGGTGGGCCACCCTGTATTTTTTTAACTTGACCAGGTATTTGTTTAATAATTCTTGTAACGATATTCGAGTTTTTCTAATCGATTGCCTTATTGTCTTTTTTATAAATAAGTAACCCAACTTTTTTTAAACTTGTACGTTTTCATTAGACGAAACTTCTAAACGAGAGGGTGGACTTTTTATTTTAATATTAAGGCAAAATAACTGGTTTCCCCCATTTCCATGAATGATTTATACAAGGGGCAAAAATTTCATGTTAAACTATTAGTGGGGACGTATGATATCCAATTATAAATGTCTAAGTTGGGAAGGAACTGGCAACCAGGAAATGTTTTAAAATATAACAATATGGATCGCATAATTATTATTGAGAAAGTTTTTTAAATAAATCATTAAAAAAAATTGATGTATGTTATAGAAAATTAGCAGTTATGAGACTTTCCACTATTTAAATTAGGTGATTTAGTTTAATAAAATACAAACATTTATTCTTGATTGGTATAGTTTATCTAAGCTGACATTTTTTAAATAATTTTGGCTATTTAAAGAAAAAAAACAAAAGTCACTAGAATCAGTTAAGGTACAGATGTAGTGGGCTTAAAGCTTTTTTGTGGCCCAAACCACTAATCTCGATGGATTGCCAATGTTATAACCTGCGCGAAACAAAAGTTACATTTCATGGGCGAAAAACCGGTTTGTGCGCAAGCCAGTTGAGGGTAAACGCACCCGGCACCAAACAAACTATCCGCATTATCGAAAAGTTCGACGGCGTCCTGGTTTTCTGTTCAAAGTACTGGTAGCTAATGAGCGTTATGGTCAAACCGACAAGGA